>JAQPCC010000205.1:0-137925 GCA_028392965.1 Lindernia subracemosa | reverse complement strand
CTATAATGCAGCAACAAAGAAAGCAACCTAGAATGATTTTTAGCTTGAGAGTGTTTAGGTTAGCTTGTTCAAGGAGGCACAATACTTGCAAGGAAACTTGAAACTAGGGCTTGGTGGGTCTTTATAACCACATTAGTTGGTATATTAAAGCCCATCAAGCCCAAACCTAATTAGCCCAAACAACTAATACTTATAATAAAGTAAATTACAAACCCAAATAACATCTAAACCAAAGACCTAAATACACTAAAGACGGAAGCATCTAAAATATAAAGAACACAATAAATGATCCTAACAATCTCCCCCTTTGTGTTCTTTTTAAGTCTTCTGCTTGGATGCTCCGACCTTGGGGTCCACCGTCTTGTACGTAGAGCTTCGAAGTCCGAGCTTGACTTCGTAGTTACGTAACCACCTTCGAAGAGCCAGTCTTTCATCGATCTTCCCTCGAAGTAATCTGAACTTCATCTGGCTATCGAGGTCTTCTTCTTCCATCTCCTGGATAATCCTTGTCAACTTTCTTGAAATAATTAGAAGAGTCCCGTCGGAGAACTTTGGGATCTCCGAGGTCTTCATCAATCTCTTCTCACCTTTGTAGTTGACGTAGACTATCGAGGGGTCCTCACCTTCAAAGACGTTTCCTTCAGAGATGTTGGGGTCATCCGGGACTTCGAAGTTAGGCTTTGTGAGGTTCACTTTCTTCATATTGCTTTCCAGTGCCATCTGAAGGTCGTGGGAAGCATTATAGTTGATCTGGCGCAACATGAACCTTTTGAGTGTAGCAAGGCCTATCTTCAAAGCAGGGTCCTTTTTCAGCTGTCCTAGATACCTGTACGTCGAGAATATTCTCTCGACATCAGGGTGTCTAATGTAGATTAGGTCCGCTTCGCTGATGTCTTCAACCTTCCCGTCCTCCCTTTCAACTTTGTAAACTGGATAGGGAATTTGGTTGAAGTACTCGACTCTGACTCCCGTCACCCTTTTGATCAGTTTCTTCCTTGATTCGTCTTTTCGAAGGCGATCCAGATTGTCGCCTCGTCCTCTGAAACTCATCATCATTCGCAGACTTAGGACATAGAATCTTGCCCTTCGTCCCGTCAGATGAGTCATCCCACTCAGCTCCAGTTCATCAGGCTTGTGATACGCTCGGGTTTCCTCCATATTCGTTTCCGAAACTCTTCCTGGTAAGGTGCCACGATTTTGGCATTTTCCCACGGGAGCTCCGGAATCTTCGGGGTCTCTCTTGGCGGAGGGTTGTACATGTCGTACCATCGGTTGGCGTGCTCCAAGAGAACAGGAAGTTCGGGGATTTCTGCTTCGTAGTCCTCCCCTTCTTCCAGCTCCTTGTCTTCTATTCTGACAAGTTCAACCTCTGCATTCCTTAGGAGCTGTCGAGCGTTATCAAACATAGCCTTTGAGAACTGTTCTGTAACCGGTCTTTTGAGCCATCCTTCGTTCATAATGTACGCCTCCACTTCAGTGTGTGGTTGGAGGTAATCTTCGAGGTTGAATGGCTCTAAGTCCGGTTGTGTAGCAATGTAGGGCGAAAGAGGTGGGCTTCGGCTTTTTCTGGCTTCGTGGGTGGTGGAAGGAGGATTTGGGGTGGTGGTTTTTGGACTGTATGTGTATGGATTTCCGAGGTCGACGTTGCTTCTGCCAAGGAAGAGTGTCTGGTTCGGCCCTGGCGCCGCTTGTCTTCCTCGAGAACCTCTTCGTGTGGTTGTTGGGTTTGTGTTGTAGGGCCTGCTGCTGATCTGCCCTGTGATGGTGTGCTTCGTCGTACAGATGCTCCGGAGGAGGATAGGCGTTGACGCTTCTCCCCCTCACGGCGATCCTGGTCGTCAGGATCGTCGTGCCGTCTTCGGATTGTTGAGGTGTCGTCTCGGCACGTTTCTGTTGACGGTATGTTTTGTTGCGCGAGCAGCATTTTTTGGACCGTCACGAGCGCGGGGTGCTTCGGGTCCACTCCTATGAGACGGGCAGTGAAGATGTCCCATAGGTCGAGCAGTGGCATGGTGTGGGGGTTCGGATGAGGAGGTGGGGGTAGTGGGGAACGTGACGGGGTTTCGTCGACAACTGGAGCTTTGCCTCTGTCCGGTGCAGCAGTCGTAATGAGTGACTGCATGCGCGGGACAGCCACTTGCTCGAGAAATTCGGCAAGTCTCCGTTCAAGGTATGTCGCCGTCACGTACGGGGAATCACCGCCGGAGCCACGAAGGCCTTCCGTTTGCACCCCCGAAGTGGTGGGGTGGCCAGTTTCGCGGGAAATCGATGGGACTTCGGCGGCACTGGACTTCCGACCTGTCCTTGCGGTTCCTCACGAGAAGGACCGCTCCGGTCGTTAGGGCCACGTCACACAGACGGGCGAAGGTGAGCTCTCACCGGGGCCACTTAGGCGTCCCGTTGGCACGCGTCCGATCGTGATGTTCGGACGGTGGCCCTCTGACGAGACGATGTGGGGTCGTCGTCATCGGGACTTCCGTCCAATCCTAGAAGCGCCTCAATCATGTGCGCCTCTATGGACGTTGTGGCCTGTTCGGTGACAGGCGGAGGACGTGATGGTTGAGGTCGGGGCTTTTTGAGACGACCGGTTGTTGGGAACCGGCCGAATGGCTAAGGCTCGTGGTATGCGCCGTTGGGTCGATGTCGGCGGCTTCTATCCTAAGGGGTGACCCGGCTTGTAGTGGAGTGGGGATTGGAGGAATACGACGACGTCTATGGATAAGCGTGCTGTCATCGTCGTCGTCAGAGGAGTCGTCGCTCATTTGTTGGCGTTGAGGAGCGGGCGACGGCTGCCTCGTGGAGGGTGGTGGGACGGTGGGCGAGTATGGGCATCCCGTCTTCGCCGTCCGAGTCGGAGACGTCGCTCAACATTTGTCGTTGAAGATCACGCGACGTCGGCGGGATTGGCGATGTGCGGCTGACAGGAGATGGTGGTGGGATGGGTGTGATGAGTGGTGGTGAGGGCTGTCGAACGGGTATTTGTTGTTCGACAGGTGTTGGTGGTGTGGATGATTGGGTAATTGATGGAATGGCTGGTTGGTGAGTGTATGACTGAGGAATGGATGAAGAAGCTGCCTCCGGCCTGGTTCTAGGACCTTCATCGGCAGAGTGGGAGGCCCCGGGGTTAGGTTCGAGGGGGTTTTCTCGAACCATGGGGGCGTATACATTGTACTGGCGGCAGTAGTCTTCTATCATGTGCTGCTCCGCCAGTGACAAGAGGGATGAAGGGATGGGCATCGGCCGCGCGCGTATTTCTCATCGACCTTCCCCTTCTGGAGGTACCTGAGTTTTGGCGGGGTGACATATTCGTCGGCGGGCCGGGTTGGTATCCCAGGCAGTGATTGCATAAAGTGGTGGATCATTAGCCCGAACCACCTGGAATATGGAAGGTACTGCGTCTTCTTGCCCTTCGTTCGCTGCATCATTTGGTCGTCGAGGTCCAACATGATGAGCTTGGCATAATCTACGTTTTTGTTGAAGGCAATGCCGTGGAAGATCCGCAGTATCGTGATGTTGCACCTGTCGTGCCCTGAGTGCTTTGGTGAGAAGCACTTATTGACAAGCGCAAAAAGTGTCCGCCATGGATGCGGGATCATGGACTGTTGGATCTGAGAGAGGACTTTGACGGGCGTGAAGTAGCCCATTCTTTGAATGTCCTCGAGAAGCTCATCCTCAGAAGCCTCATACTCATTCTCCGGTCGGCTGGGCAGGCGGAGAACATGGCGGATTAATTCGCGGGTGACCTCGACCGTCTGGCCCGCGAGTTTTGCTTCGTAGTATAAGCTATTGTCTGGTGCCACCTTCGTCTGCAGCGTCCCCCAAAATTGTTGAAGGTAAACGGAGGGGACTGGTACAGCGGCCGAGAAGGCGTACCAGAGGTGATGGTGTCTCAATATCGCAGGAATAATGGGTTCCTTCCCTTTGAAGACTTCCAAGTCGAGTTGGAAGTTATTGTCCTTCGGAATGACCCATTTGGACGTTGGGTATATCAGATCTGTTGGTGTCGTATTCATATTTTTTTTTTAGTGGGGCGACTCTTCTTTTTTTTTTTTGTTTTTTTTTTTTTTTTTTTACTTGTTTGCCCTCTTCTTTTTTTTGTTGTTCCGAACACCTGGATTCGTTAAACCTGCGATGATAGAGTAACCATTAGTTTATACAGTAATAAGCAGAAGGTAACATGATTTGAATAGGTGAAAACAAGTTAGAGTTCAAAATTGTTCAGTGTTTTGGGCTTTAAAATTTAATGTTTGATTTTGGGCCCAAAAAAGTTTCAGCCCATTTAAATCATGAGTTTGATACTTAGAAAATTTCTTAAGTGGAGAGTTCGCGCATTAGTTAAAAATTTTCAAAGTCTTTATGTCGCGAAGTGAAAAGTGAGAGTGCGTTAAGAAAATTCTAAGTAAAGGTTCGCGAAACAGATGATAAAACAATTAAGTGTGGATCGCGATATGAGAGTTTGGTAAGTTCGCTAAAAGCTTTACGAATCCTAGTTTCGCGAATGTTAGAAAGGGTTCGAGAACTGAAATACTTTGCGAATTGAGATTGTGTTCTCGAATTGAAGTGAAATTGAGTTCGCGAAACATGAAGGGATTCGCGAAAGACCATGGGGTTCGCGATCTGGAAGTTTGCGAATTGAGAAATAAGTTCGCGATTTTAAAATGATTACGAATTTAGAGTGGTTCGCGAACTTGAGGGTTTGGCGAATTTGAAAGAGGTTCGCGATTTTGAGTTTTGCGAATGCGGAACAAGTTCGCGAACTTTGAAGAGTTCGCGAATCATGGAGAACTTCGTGGGCTAAGACAAATGCGCGAAAAACAGGTTGGAGACTTCGAAAGTCGCGCTTTAAAGATCAAAAAGGGGCTGAGTTCGCGAATCATGAAGATTCATCGTGTTCATCATCCGCGAAGTGCAGAAAGTTCCAGATTCGCCAAAATCATCATCAGATAAGTATAGAACTGCTTGAAAATGAAGATTCAACGTTATTCTTACCACAGCACGCACGAGAGAAGAAGATTTGGAAGCTAAGGAGCAGTTTCGTCGTGATTTGAGTGGCTTTATCTTGCGGATGAACAGTAGATCGAGAGAATTTTGAACAGTGTAAACCCTAATTTATGAATTGACGGCGACTGTAACTTCGTGAAACTTAGGGTTTTAAGAGGTAAAAAGTTCGCGGGCTCAAAAGGTTTGGGCCTTGAAGGTAATGGGCCCGTTTGAGGTTCGCGAAGCGTGCGTGAGTTCGCGAAGTAGCATTGAGTACGCGAAGTAGAGTTGAATCAAACTGGGCCAGGAAGATGAAAGGAGCCCAACATTGATAATTCGCGAATCACCCTAAATTCACGAATCAAAATGAAGTTGAAGAACTGGGCCGAAAATGAGAAAAGAAGGCCCAATACTGGTTTTTGAATTTTGCGAATTGGCTCAAATGCTTTAGTGATTGTGGGCTCAATTTTTAACTTAGACTCCCCCTCAAAATATGCACTCTTAGAAAATGCATTTCAAGTTAAAATATAACAAGAAGACTAAAAATTACTCCCCCTAAATTTTTGGAATGGTGATCATCTTTTAAACTTTATAAAAGGTTGAAATAGGCAAAATCACGTTATGCTTCCCGATTCAACATGCCTATCTTTGAAACGAGAAACATGAAACGTTTTTCATCCAAAGCCTTTGTGAAAAGATCGGCAAGTTGAACTTCGGTGTTGACGAAGTACATTGTGATTGTGCCTTTTTCGACATGATCTTTTATAAAGTGATATCGAAGGTCTATATGTTTAGTGCGGGAATGATGGACGGGATTACAGGTAATGGCAATAGCGCTCTTCGAGTCGCTGTAAATTGGAATGTTATTGAAAAAAACCCGTAATCCTGCAATTGCGTTCGCAACCACAGGATTTGAGAGCAGCAACTGGCCGCAGCAACGTATTCTGCTTCGGCGGTTGACGTGGACACACAGTTTTGTTTCTTAGACGACCAACTTACTAGTTTGTCACCTAGGAACTGTATTCCACCCGAGGTGCTCTTCCTATCCATCCTACAACCTGCAAAATCGGCATCCGTAAAGCCAAGTAATTGAAAGTTAGAGTTCTTGGGATACCAGAGTCCGAGTGTCGGTGTTCCCTTGAGATAGCGTAAGATCCTCTTCACTGCAAGCATGTGCGACTCCTTCGGATCGGCTTGAAAGCGCGCGCACAGGCAAGTGGAGAAGACAATATCCGGCCGACTTGCTGTCAGATACAGAAGCGATCCTATCATTCCTCTGTATGTAGACGGGTTGACTGATTTGCCCGATGGATCTGCGGCTAATTTGCACGAAGTCGACATCGGGGTACTTTTAGATGGGGAATTTTCCATGTTGTACTTCTTAAGTATGTCTTGAATGTACTTCGATTGACTGATGAAGATTCCTTCTGGGAGTTGCTTGACTTGCAGTCCAAGGAAGAAGTTGAGCTCTCCCATCATGCTCATTTCAAACTTTGTCTTCATCAGTTCCCCGAACTCCTTGCACAACATGGGGTTTGTGGATCCAAAAATAATGTCGTCAACGTAAATCTGAATAAGTAGAATTTCAGACTTGCGTCGCTTGATGAAGAGGGTGGTGTCGATTTGCCCTTTAGTGAAGCCTGACTCGATCAGAAAGTCAGATAGCACCTCGTACCATGCTCGGGGTGCTTGCTTAAGTCCGTAAAGTTCTTCTCGAGGAAGTACACATAGTCAGGGTGGGCTTGGCTTACGAATCCTTCAGGCTGTGCCACGTAGACTTCTTCTTTCAAGACGCCGTTGAGGAAGGCTGTCTTGACGTTCATCTGATACACCGTGAAGTCTTTGTGGGCTGCGAAGGCTAGGAAAATCCGAATTGCTTCGATTCGCGCTACGGGTGCGAAGGTCTCGTCGTAGTCGATTCCCTCTTGCTGGTTGTAGCCCTTCGCGACTAGCCTTGCCTTGTTGCGAATTACGACACCGTCTTCATCTTTCTTATTCTTGAATACCCACTTCGTACCGATAATCGTCTTTCTTGAGGTCTCGGTACGAGTTTCCACACTTTCAGTCTTTCGAACTGATGGATTTCCTCTTGCATTGCGTTTACCCAGTCTGGGTCTTTTAGCGCGTCTCCAACTTTGCTCGGCTCAGCCTGGCTGAGAAAGCAGGCATATAGATTTTCATTTATTGTTGATGATCTTGTACTAACTCCTTGGTCTGGATTTCCAATAATTTGAGACGTCGGATGGGCTCGAGTCCACTTCCTTTGATGAGGGAGAGGTTGTTCTTGCTCGTCCTGTGCGGGTTCTTCACCTGTTGTCTCGGGAGTGCTGGAAATTTCGATCGGGGAGTGAGGCTCTATGTCTGGGAAATGTCTTCATCGTCTTCTTCAGTTGAGGCTTCAGGGGAAATAGTGACTTCTATATGTGACGTTGAGGGAGATGCATCAGCTTCGTGTTGGCCTACGGGAGAAGCTGGTGCGTCACTATTTTGGGGTTGGTGAGGAGGTTGAGCTGATCGACGATCGTGGATGGCTAGATCTTCGAAAAGCAGCTCCCATGCGTCGTCGCTCTTGTGGGATGTCGATGCTACCTCCTCGAATGTAGGACTGGGCTGATCGTCTGTCAGCACTCTAATTAGTCCCGGTTCTGGCCTGATTTGGACAGAAGCGTTCGGTTGTAGTACGGGTCCTGAACTGATGTATTCAGAAGCCACTGGCGCTTCGTCGAAAGTAACGTTTATGCTTTCCATAACAGTCCTTCTATCTTTGAGATAGACTCTATAGGCCTTCGAAGTAGCCGAAATCCAATGAACACTCCTTCGATGGCCTTCGGGTCGAGCTTCCTCGATCAACTCGGTCATTAGCTACAAAGCACTTGCAGCCGAAAATCCGTAGATATTTGATGTTTGGGACCCTTTGGTTGATTAGCTCGTACGGAGTCTTCCCAAATCTCTTGTGAATGCTCGTTCGGTTTTGCGTGTAACACGCCGTGTTTACTGCCTCGGCCCATAGAAAGTGTGGAAGTCCTGATTGAATTAGCATTGTCCGGGCTGCTTCGATAAGGGTCCGGTTCTTCCTTTCCACTACTCCTTTTGTTGAGGGGTTTTTGCGGCCAGAACTGCTGAGAGATTCCTAACGAGGTGTAGAAGTCACTGAGGACCTTGTTCTTGAACTCAGTGCCATTATCTGTGCGGATCACTTGGATGTTGCTCTCAAGCAGGTTCTGAGTCGTCTTCACAAAAGAGATGATGATTTCAGGGGTCTCGTCCTTCGTTTTAAGATATCTCGTCCATGTGTACCTCGAGTAGTCATCTACAATGACTAATACGTATTTTCTTCCATTTATGCTTTGTATCCTCATTGGCCCGCATAAATCCATGTGTAGCAGCTCCAGTGGGCGAGAGGTCGAGGCCACGTGTTTTGATGAATGAGATGCCTTCTTCATCTTTCCCATTTCGCACGCCGAACATAGATGCTCTTTGTGGTACTTCAATGCTGGGAGTCCTGTGACTAGCTTATCTTTGTATAGTTTATTCAGCGTTTTGAAGTTGATATGGGACATCCGTCTGTGCCAAAGATCATTTTGCTGGTGTGATGCCTTTGTCATCAGACATATGGCGGATGAAGGTCGAAGGGACTTCAGATTGATTGTGTAGAGATTTGTCTTCCTCGTGCCTGTGAGGAGTTCCCTACCCTGCTCGTTGCTGATGGTGCATTCGTCAGACTGGAAGGTGACCGTCAGCCAAGTCCTTCGACGAGCGAGCGAGAACTGGCCAATGCTGAAGAGGTTGTGTCCAAGTCCTTCGACGAGCGAGACATCCCTGATTGTGAGGTTGTCATGGATGAGGTCTCCGTGTCCTATGATCGGAGCCGCGTGATTATTTCCGAAGCGCACGTTACCGCCAAAGCGGGCTTTGTAGTTGCTCAGCAGCTCTTTTCTCCTTGTCATGTGTGTGGAGCAACCTGAATCGAGATACCACACATGACAGATCTGCAAAAATAATCAAGAGAGGTCAGTAACCCGATAACGGTCGGGTTCCCCTTGGTTATTTTCGACACGCAAGCATAGATGAAATAGAGAATCAGCTAAGTAGTCTACTATGCTTGGACTTGTTTTGGGAACCCAAATCTGGCGTGTGCCTGATTTGGTCGTGATGGATTCGAGTTCCCTTTTTGTGACCCAAATTTGTTTCGATTTGAGCGGTTGCGTTTTGATTTTGGGCACGTAATGCTTGGGCTCGGTTTTCTTCTTGTTTTTGCGAGATATTTGATCTGGCTTTTTCTCGAGCCTTGAAGCATTTTGTGGTCTCGCCTTTGGTTGGGGATTTGAGCTTGCAACCTTCTTGGCTTTTACTTCGGGGAAGTGTGCAAAGAGAGGGTTAGTTCGCGAGTTAGGTATAGAAATCAAAGTTCGCGACTTTGATGTGTGCCTTTTAGTTTGCGAGTCTAGTGTGTGTGTGTGGGTTTGCGAAACTAAGTTTCGGGTCTGAAATCCTTTTCGACTTAGAAATAAAACTAGCAGCATTTTTCAACACATTAACACACTCAAGACGATTCTTACAAAACAAAAAGGGAGACATTTTAGTTTTCGTTTTCATTTGCTCCTTTTTGTGAACAGCAACGTCTCCTTTTGTCTCGTCTTGTCTTGCCCTCCACTTCACGCTCGTTTCCCAAGATGCTTTTCCTGTCGATGCAGAAGAGGTCTTGTTAGTGATCTTCGTTGTGCGATCTATAACCGGCTTATTTAATTCTTTATTCTTGAAGAGTTTTGTGTGTGACGTTGTCAAAATGAAAGGAGTATGTGTAGGGATCGTGTGGGGTCTAGTGCTTATTTGATCCTTAAATGATGAAATTACTGCGAGTAAAATGTCTTTCTCTAGTTGAGAGAGTTGCTCGAGTGATTCCATCGATGCTCGTAATTTGAAATTTTCTTTATGCGAAAAAGGGATGTAAGCTCTAGGCAACGTTCCCATATGCTTCGAATTCTTCGGTGCTTCTTCAACGACCTTTTGAGAGGGCGGTGCACTAGCCTGGAGACAGTTATCAATCGAGGGTTTTTCCTTTGTCTTGTAACTTTCGTTCAGGCTAAGGTAATCGAACGGTTTTTCGGCCCGATCGCTCCCTTCTCCTGTCGTTGGTTCGCTTTTTGACGACTGAAAGAAGCGTATGAGCGATAGATCCAGATAACTATCATCGTAGCGAATGGGAGTTTTCTTGGCTTCAGGTATGATGGTCTTAACGAAGCCTAACCCCCCTCGTGGATTGTAGAACCTAGTATCTTTGGGCTGACTCAGAAACATGGTTCGTTCTAATACCTGTTCTGATAGCCCTCGTTTCGTGATAATGTCTTCTAGGCTCTTTATCTTAGCATATAGCCCAGCGCGTTCGCTATTCATCAGATTATACTCGCTAGTTTTATTTATTCGCTCATTCTCACTCTTCCTATAATTCGCCGTCAACTCTTCAAGTTTTTTATTTAGTTTAGCAATTTCCTCATCTCGACTAGCTACCCTAAGATTTGCAGCTTCTAATCGACAATTCAGGGAACCAATATCGCTTAGTCGATTAATGAGGGATGCACGGTTGTTAGCTAATTGGGCTTCTAGTTCTCTAATTCTATCATTATTGCTAGAAGTTTCGTTTCTATCGCATTCTAGGGTCGCTATCCTATTCATTAATTCACTAATTTTATCATTTGATTTTCCTAAGTCTTGTTCTGACGTACTCAAGCTATTTTCTAATCTTTCTACTTCTTCTAGGGTCATGGTTAGAATAGCTTGAGTTTTTGCTAATTTCTTTTCTAAAGACTTAGTATTTTTACGTTCTTTACTTAGGACCTCTATTTTATTTTGTAGATTTAAAAGCATACTCTCGTTGAAAGAATATACCTCCTCGCCGTTGCACGATTTGTCTACCTCGTTCGTGCTGGTGCTGGTGCTAGCTTCCGACTGCTCCTCCTCGTCTGATCCGTCTCCTTCCAGCCGTGCCATCAGGGCAAGGTTCTCGGGCTCACTTTCCGTGGAGTCCTCGAGCCAGTGGTCCTGCTCGGCCACTAGTGCTTTGCCTTGATTCTTCTGCCTGATCAACTGCAGCTTCCTGAGATAATACTCTTCGTCCTTCTTTTTCTCGGAAGGGGACAGTCATTGGCAAAGTGCCCTGGTTTGCCACAGTTGTAGCATTTTCTTGGTTCGGCTGGGGCCTTGGTTTCAGCTGGCTGAAATGGTCGGGTCTGAGGATTGGGTCCTGACGAGATCCTTTGTCTGTTGGACGAGGATGATGATTTCTTGAAGAACTTTTTGTTCATCATCTTCGTTACCAGAGCCAAGTGCTTCTGGAGCTCCTTCATCTCCGGATCGGAGTCCGAGCCTGAGTCATCTTCGGAGGTGGAGGGGCTCGGGATCTTGACGGCTTTGCCTTTACTCAGCTTTGCGCTCTTCTTGTCCGTCACTAAGGCTAGTGAGTCGGCCACAGCCTTATTCTTCTGCTCCTCCACCCCCTCGTTTACGTCATCTGAATGCTGCTCGAGGCTCTCGTAGATGCTGTGGATGTCAATTTCATCGAGGTCCTTGTTCTGCCTGAAATTTGTGGCAATCTTCTTCCACTCAGGCTGTAATGATGTAAGGAATCTTACATTTAGCTCCAAGTTGGACTTCATGATGTTGATCTTCCGCAGCTCATTGGTTTGGATCATAAACCTACGATAGGTTTCACCAATTGGCTCGCCCTGTCGAGCCTTGAAGGAGTCGTAAGCCGCCAGTGTGTTGGCTTTCTTGGCTCTTAAACCGATATCAGTGCCCTGCATCAATTTAGAGATCTCGTCGAACATTTCCTTGGCAGTCTGGAAGCTATCTACCTGAATGTAGATTTCATTTGGCATGCTTGTAGGAGGTAGGTCTTAGACATGAGGTCTGCCCTAACGCTTCGTCTCTCAAAATCAGTGTAGTCGGCTGGAGACTTGGGTACTATCTGTGGAAGGACGGGAGGAGTCACGGTGTTGTCCCCGGGGAGTGTGGTCGTAAATGTTTCGGGGCCGCTTTGGAGTGATCGGATCATTTCCTCTCCGTTGTCTTTGATCTCCAGGAAGTTAAAGAATCTGTTCTTCCAGATAGAGAACTCGCCTCTTCGCAGCACTGGTGGTCTGACGTCGCTTCCCATGGCGAGTGTGTCCATCCTATATTAGATGTGGGTGATCTTTAAACGTGTGTGGAACTTTGAAGTGTTGAAACTTGAAGTTAGTGAGGTTCGCGAACTGTAGCTAGATTCGTGAAATCGAGGGGTTCGCGAACTTGAGATGGATTCGTGAAGTCGAAGGGTTTGCGAACTTGAGCTGGATAAGTGAAATCGAAGGGTTCGTGAAATGGCTGGTTCGCGGTTCGTGAAATGGCTGGTTCGCAAATTGAAGACCGGTTCGTGATCTACTTTGGCGAAGTGAGATCACGGGTTGGCTAATTGATTCGCGAAGCTGAACTGACGGTTGGCGAATCGAAAGATCGCGGATGAAGTGGGGTTCGTGAAGTGGCCTGAGCTTCGTGATCCTTGTTCGCGTGTTGAGGTTCGCGGATGTAGCGGAACACTTCGCGAATTGAAGTTCGCGAGAGTGGCGGTTCGCAAAGCAGAGAGGTTCGCGAATTCTTTGTCTGTTCCGCGAATGATGAACATGATGAAGATCTTCAAGCTGAAACCCAGAAAAATCCGAAAATCTTGCTGTAAATGCCCAAAATCTGCCCAGAAATGCTGTTTTTGCTGGAAAAAGTTCCCCAAAACCAGAAAAAGGCCGAGAAACCCCAAAACAGCACAGAAAAGGCAGAAAAACAGCCAAAGTAGCTCAAAAACAGCCTAAATAAAGTGACGAAAATAGCTCAAAAAACTCCAAAAATGGCTTCAAAGTTCCCTCACGCTTGCTCTGATACCACTTGTAAGTCCCTTTTCATCTAATATAATGCAAGCAACAAAGAAAGCAACCTAGAATGATTTTAGCTTGAGAGTATTTAGGTTAGCTTGTTCAAGGAGGCACAATACTTGCAAGGAGGAACACTTGAAACTAGGGCTTGGTGGGTCTTTATATACCACATTAGTTGGTATATTAAAGCCCATCAAGCCCAAAACCTAATTAGCCCAAACAACTAATACTTATAATAAAGTAAATTACAAACCCAAATAACATCTAAACCAAATACCTAAATACACTAAAGACGGAAGCATCTAAAATATAAAGAACACAATAAATGATCCTAACACTAAGCCTCTGGCCAGAGCATATAAGTGACTCACGAGTGTCGTGGAGGGCAGTTTTGGTATATGTCACCGACACGAACATCATAGCGTCGAGTCCTGTAAGTTCGACTACGCGTGACTTTCACTCGACCGGGACAAACGTAAAGGGTTTATACGTAGTACGACAATCTATAGTCGGTTCCTGAATAATACCTATTCGTACTCAACTCGGGATCGGTTCGGTACAACGGGGCTGGCTAGGTGAATACCGAACTCCTGGATTCCTCCCAGAGCCGGTTGAGACGAACCAAGAGAGTCGGGCTTAAAAAGGGCAACCGACACAACGTCAATATGAGAATAGAGCAGGCTGGGGCCTGGATTGAGAGATTAGGGTTTAGGGCTTGGCCGAAACCCTAAATGGCCGAAAACTTGGTAAAATCGCGTGAGGGGCAAAATGGTCTTTTCACCTCACGAAATATTTTGGAAATATTACATTGGATATTTAATATTTAGTATATGATTTAAATGTGTTAAATAATTTATTATTGATTTAGAAAAATAATAATATTTAATTTGGAATTAAATAGAATATATATATTAGATATATATATATATAGTTTTCGATTTTATATAAGATTAATTTGGAAAATTATTTAAATATTTATATTGGATATAATATATTTAAATATACTAAATATAGAATAAATATTAATTTATTTAATATTTAATTTGAATTTGAATTTTGAATTTAAATTCAAAAGAGAAAGACTTAGTCAAAGAAGACTAAGTATACTCAAAGTGGGTGAGAATTTTTCTCCCCTCTCCAAATGAATTTTCGGCCAACACCTTATAGGATAAATAGGGTTTTTCATTTTTGAAAAACCCTAAGTCATTTGGATGAAAAGAATAAAAAGTTAGGGTTTTTATTCTCCTTTTTCTCTCAATATCTCTCGTCTCACTCTCCCTCTTTCTCTCTTGCTGCCCGCGCGTGTGTGTGCAAAACGAGGTGCTGCCCGAGCTTGCTCTAGCCGCCTTAAGCTAGCTTCGGTTGTGACGTTGTAAGGTGCCGGCGTGACGCTCTTGCCCCGTTCGTTCGCGTAAAGGTGCTAGGAGAGGGATACAACATCCCGGGGATTAGAAGGGTTCGTAGCTCGCCATCGTCCTGTGATCGTCAAGGTATTATGGCTGTAAAACTCTTCTCCTTTCGTGTATATATGTTCTCGTGTTATTACCGAGCGGTCAAAGGGAAGGCGGGAATCCCTTAAAGTTTTAAAATTCCGCCATTCAAGGAACGAGGGCCTCGGGCCCCTACGGGGATTCCCAACAGTGGTATCAGTGCCAGGTTTGTATTGTTTGTATATACATACATATGTATATGTGAGGGTTTGTTTGTAAGTAACGCATGGCTCCCATTCACTATTGGTCAAAATCATAAATCCAACTTAACTCCTCTTTAAGTCAAAAATTTGCCATCATTACTCATTTTAAATTCAAAATTCAAAAGGAGTAATACCAAGACATAAAAACCTCTTTTTTATTTCTTGGTCAAAGCATTTAACGTGTAAAGGAAAATAAATTTCCTTAAACATCTCATTGATTATGGAGATAAACGTGGACCTATTAATTCTAAAGTTTAAAAACCCATTTATTAATTGAGTAATTCTTATAATTACTAAATTAATATTCAAAGTCCAAATAATCAATCCAATTAATTATTTTATTCCTTTAATTAAATAATCAAATTATCTAAACATATATATATATATATATATTTAATTCAACAATTAAATTAAATTTTAATCCAACTATTGGAAATATCCACTTCATATTGTCATTCTCCAAAACTTCGTGTGACCCTTTTAGGTTCACGAGTAACACTAGTAGTGAATTTACAACTCCTTGTAACTAATTGAAATTAACTCTTTAATATCAAGAATTCACTAATCACGGTAACACCTAGCAAGTAGCATGATTATCTAGTGTTAAAGTGAAATAGCGAGTAAACTTTTTCAATTGCAAGTGGATACACGTAAAATCCTTTCGACAACTAATTTCCCGATTAGACCATGGGCATGGAATTATAAGTCGAACCCAATTGATCTAATAACTATGAATTCATTTCAAGTTTAAATGATTCCTTTATGAACTCTATTCATCCCGCCTTGGCCAAGGACTGTGAATCATAAACTATGAAAAGCATAGGAAATTCACTTATTAATGTAAGCGTCGAATTCTATGTTGGCCACAGACAAATCTCCATGCACACTAATACAATACCCAAAATACCCCTTTTGTGATTATCCAGCAATCAAAGGATAAATCTAAGTAAAGCATAATGCGCACAAGACTACTATCGTGCCTCAAGTCAGAGGATTAGTCATGTACTGTTGCAACACGAAAATTCTTATTCGACATAAAAGTTTCCAATTAAGAATTTCATCGGGTCAAGTTCAATGAACTTGTTCCCTAACAAGCATCTGCATATATGCATTTGCGTCTCAATGCTAATGTTAATGGAACGTAACATTCTCGTCTAACAAGCATACATCATATGCACAAGTCTTTCTGGGTTATTCAATGTCCTGTCTTGAAATACCCATCGACTTGGAACTTATTTAAGATCATAGCCTAAGACATTCAAATGCACAATCATGTCCCTCAGCTTATAACGATCTAAGGACTTTATCGTATGTGCAAATAATGCATAAACATAAGATAAAACAATGCCTTTTATTTGATATAATTTCCAACAAATTGTCTTACAAGTAGAAAAATATCCAATCAAGTTGGAACGTCGGGCATTCTACTCTAACAATCTCCCACTTGCCCTAGTTCCAATTGCCCATGTATTTTAGGCCCATCTTCTCGAGATGTCCGTCAAATACTTTCTGTGACAAGGGCTTAGTCAAGGGGTCTGCTATATTTTCTGCTGAAGAGACTCGATCCACAACGACGTCGCCTCTACCAATGATCTCTCTAATCAGGTGGTATCGCCTGATGATGTGTTTGGATCTTTGATGAGATCTGGGCTCTTTTGCTTGCGCTATAGCTCCATTGTTGTCACAATAAACCATTATTGGATCAACAACAGACGGGACTACACCCAACCCTTGGATGAACTTCCGCATCCAAACAGCCTCTTTTGCCACATCTGATGTTGCAATGTATTCAGCCTCAGTAGTAGAGTCAGCAGTCGTCTCTTGTTTGGAACTTTTCCAACTAACTGCAGCTCCATTCAAGGTAAATATGTATCCGGACATTGATTTAGAGTCGTCTTTGTCGGACTGAAAACTAGAGTCAGTGAATCCTTCTAGTTTTAGTTCTCCACTGCTGTATACCAAAAAGATATCCTTAGTCCTTCTAAAGTACTTAAGGATCATCTTAACGGCTTTCCAATGTTCTTCCCCTGGATTGGACTGATATCTGCTCGTGACGCTTAGAGCATGAGCCACATCAGGCCTAGTACATAACATTGCATACATTATGCTGCCAATAGCTGATGCATAAGGTACACGAGCCATTCTTTCTCTTTCTTCAGGCGTCTTTGGAGACATAGCCTTAGAAAGCGAAACACCATGACTCATTGGCAGGTATCCACGCTTGGATTCCTCCATGCTAAACCTTTTTAGCACCTTGTCTATGTACATCGACTGGGATAGTCCGATCATCTTTCGTGATCTATCTCTATAAATCTTTATCCCTAAGATATAAGATGTTTCTCCCAAATCTTTCATGGAAAACTGTTTAGACAACCAAGTCCTTGTTGACGGCAACATTCCTACATCATTCCCAATGAGTAGAATGTCGTCAACATAGAGCACGATAAATGCTACTGCATTTCCACTAACCTTCTTATAAACACATGGTTCATCCAGATTTTTATGAAAATCAAACATTTTGATGGTTTCATCAAATCGGATGTTCCAACTCCTTGAAGCTTGTTTAAGTCCATAAATGGACTTCTGGAGTTTACAAACCATTTGCTCGCTCCCACTGGATATGAAGCCTTCTGGTTGTTTCATATAAATCTCTTCCTTAATGTTGCCATTAAGAAAGGCAGTCTTCACATCCATTTGCCATATCTCGTAGTCATAATACGCAGCTATGGCTATCAGGATCCGAATGGATTTAAGCATTGCAACTAGTGAAAAAGTTTCCTCATAGTCAACACGTTGCTTTTGAGTATAACCTTTTGCAACCAAACGTGTTTTAAAAGTACTCACTTCTCCATCTACTCCAAGCTTACGCTTATAGACCCATTTACAGCCAATTGGTACAATACCTTGTGGTGGGTCTACCAAGGTCCACACCTTGTTTGAGTACATGGAATCCATCTCGTACTGCATTGCTTCTCGCCATTTATTTGAGTCAATGTCGGACAGTGCCTCTTCATAGCTTGTTGGATCATTATGCAATAGGAGTCCCTCTTCTTTGTTCTCTAACAATAGGTTCAGCCTATCAGGCGCCCTTGAAGCCCTAATAGATTTTCGAAGAGGTTGTGCCTCAGACGGTCCAGGCTCAACTGGTGTATTATTTGTGCTTTTCAGAAAGAAAGTCTTCCTCTAAGAAAATAGTATTCCTCGAGACAAACACTTTTTGTTCGGAGGGATCGTAGAAATAGTATCCAATGGACTCTTTTGGATACCCCACAAATTTACATAAAATGGATCTCATATCCAATTTATCTCCCACTTACTGCTTCACGTAAGCAGCACAACCCCATACTTTGAGATATTTGTAAGAAGCTGTCTTGCCACACCACATCTCATAGGGTGTACTTGGGACAGCTTTACTTGGCACTCTATTTAGGAGATGTGCCGCCGTTTCTAAGGCATAGCCCCAGAATGAAAGAGGTAAAGTAGTGAAACTCATCATTGATCGAACCATGTCTAACAGGGTCCGGTTCCGTCGCTCTGAAACTCCATTAAGCTGCGGAGTACTAGGAGGAGTCCACTGTGAGAGAATCCCGTTCTCTTTTAGATAATCAAGAAAATCAGTGGTCAAGTATTCGCCTCCTCGATCAGATCGAAGAGTCTTTATACTACTACCACTTTGCTTCTCTACTTCACATCTAAATTCTTTGAACTTTTCAAAGGCTTCAGATTTATACCTCATAACGTATACATAATCATACCTCGAGAAATCGTCGGTAAATGTTATGAAGTAGTGATAGTTCCCTCTCGCACTAACACTTAGTGGCCCACAAACGCCTGTATGAATCCGATCCAACAGACCTTTGGCTCGCTCCACTTCTCCAAAAAATGGCGACTTGGTCATTTTTACTTTAAGACATGACTCACATGTAGGCAACTTATCCTCTCCCCTAAGTTCGCATTTTTGCGCTAACTTGTGAATCCTCTTCTCAGATATGTGACCCAATCTAGAATGCCAAAGTGTGAATGAACTATGATTTTCTAATTTTCTTCTATTTTGTTGAATTGTTAGGATAGGGCTTTGAGGTGTAATGGTGTATAAACAATTTGTCAAATTACCGGAATATATAAAAGCATTATCTTTGAAAATGGAACAACTACCACTCTCAATAATAAACTTAAACCTTCTTTATCCAATACTGGAATAGAGATAATATTTCTTATAATATCCGGAACATAAAGACAATTATTCAAATATAAATTAACACCATTGTTTAAAGCTAGATAAACAGTCCCAATAGCTACTGCAACAACTCTTGCCCCATTGCCCATCCTAAGGACTGTTTCCTTACTGTCCAACTTCCTCCTTCTTGTCATTATCTGTAAATCATTGAAGATATGTGAGCCACAATCGGTATCTAATACCCAAGAAGCATCGTTAACTGATAAGTTAACTTCAACAAAATACATTCCTAAACGCTTCAGGCTTGCAAGATATTCCTTGCAATTCCTCTTCCAGTGCCCCGTTTTGCCACAGTGAAAACACTTGTGATCAGCTTGAGAATTAACCTTTTCCTTTCCTTTGCTCTTAGCCTCATTGCCATTTGCCTTCTTGTTGGGCTTGGCGGGAACCTTTCCCTGTCAACTTCTTTTCTTAGACATTGCTGCCTTTGACTTGGAAGTGGATCCAACAAGAAACACCGGCTTATCCTTCTTGATGGTGGATTCAGCCGTCTTTAACATGTTCACCAACTCGGGGAGAGAAGTCTCCATGGAGTGCATGTTAAAGTTGACAACAAAGCTGTCAAATGAGGGAGGCAGAGATTGTAGCAACAAGTCCACAAAGAGCTCATTATCTATAACGACTCCAAGTGACGTAAGCTTTTCAATGAGGCCTATCATCTTCAGCCCATGGTCTTGGACTGAAGAGCCCTCAGTCATATGACATCTGAAAGCTCTTTAGATATCTGATATCTCATTTTCCTAGTTCTCTCACCATACAACTCTTGTAGGTGGTGAAGAATCTCTTTAGCATTATCAAATGCCTCATGCTAACTCTGCAGCTCATTCGACATAGATGCTAGCATGTAGCACCGAGCTTGGAGATAGTCATCACAATGACGAATATACTCCCCATACTCTACTGATATCATATCCTCAGGAGTAGGAGATGGTGCTATGGTAAGCACATATTCCTTCTTTTCAGATTGAAGGACAATCTTAAGGTTCTCAGCCAATCAACAAAATTTGGGCCAGTCAACTTGTTTTGCTCAAGAATACATGCAATTGGATATTTAGCCATTGTAGTAGAGAAATCTACAAAAATAAACAAAGCAGAAAATAAACAAACTATGGAAAATATAGATTTGTAGGTCACAGTTTTGACATCCAATCAATGAACTAGAGAATTAAGATCAATGAGAATTACCTTGTAATTAACGCGCGGAAGCTTTGGGTAATTATCAATCAATCTTCCATTAATCACCAAGCTTATTCTACAAGCAATCCATTTCTCTCTCTACAATTAAGCCCTAATTAAGATAAAGCTAAACCTCAAGTTGTGTGTATTCTACACACACTTGACCTATATATACCAAAGCATACTTTGGTATATTTACACTTTAGTCCCTATATTTACATAAAATACAATTAAGTCCCTAGACAAAGATAACATGATTATTTAACACTATAAAATATTCCTAACAATCTCCCCCTTAGTGTTCAATTGTCATTGAAGCATCGGTTGTCTTTGTCTTTGATAATCTTCAGTCTTCATCATCATTTGAACACAACAGAAAGATTCCTAACAATCTCCCCCTTTGTGTTCAACTTTGAATTCGACACGGTCTTTGTTGCTGTCTGAAGAAATAGCTGAGGAGTTCTGGAGAATCTTCAGTCTCCCCCTATTTACATGCACCCTCTTTTTCTTCTTTGCAACTTGAGTATTCGTTACCTTCTTGCATATATCAGAGTCGCGCGGATTGTCAGCATTGACTTGTCGTGTATGCTCGAACCATGGAGAGAGGTCTTGTTTGCAGTGGTTCAGCACTTGCGTTGAAAGCTTGGCTTCTTTAATGAGTTCACGTGCTTGGCCTCCTTGATATACTTCTCCCCCTATTAAATTGCTCCCACTATTTTATTTAAACCCTTAAAAATTCTGAAAATCTTATTTTCATAGTGGGCTTGAAGTCCAATAAAAATAATTCACACCTCAATTTTATGAGCCCATGAAAAATTTATATCGGTAGTCAACTCTTTGACAATTGTATCAACATACAACCTTCAAGATTATTTTGCCTCACTCTTCCTATATGCCCCAATTTTATGGGCCCATATAGTACTAAGTGTCAAATTAAACCCATCAAACCTTCGTATAAATGGAGCATCAATGCGTCCCACGACTCGTGGCCAACGCAAAGACGAGTCCACCTCACGAGCATCTCTATGCTAGGTAGAGATCACAGCTTTCAGCACAAGATCACTCCACGACTCATGGCCAGTGACCAAGCACGGTAGCATCGTCATGTCATCTACCTTTGATGGAAGGCATGGAATAATAGGTCACAACCTATTTTTATCCAATTTAATTTGATATGGAACTAATCGAATTAGGTTCCTTCAAAGTTTCATAAACTTAGGGTTTTCTTTTCAAGAACTCATCAACTTCATGCAATATTCATCATATGAAGCACAAGCAAATAACATATAATAAAACTAACATGCATCCTATGCAACAAATAATGAGATGATCATGGCCGAACCCATTCAATCATGAGCATGCAAATCCTATTCTATTACATCTGGTAATATTTACCCGCTCATGCGCAGGCCTTTCAGCAACGAACGGCCTCCAACAAAAAAATAGAAAATCTCACCATCTAGTCTACTCTCAAAGCGAATATTTAAATAACAGGCTTGTAGGCCAAAAAACCAAATATAAATAAATCCAATCATATTGGTTCACGGCTCATGATCTTTCCCAAATTAACATGCAAAACCATTCATCACATGAATTTAAAAACACATAAATTCAACAATTTTTGTGTGTTGATATAATTTTGGAGATGAAAACAATTTTTCATTTTGTTGGAAACAAGAATATTGGTCACAAGAAAAATGGCAAGTGGTTCACAAACGCACTCACATTTTTATTAGTGACCAAATTGTTAGAACAACCAACAATTTGGTAATTCTTAACCAACCGTACATATACTTCAACAAGGATCAAAATCCTTTTAATGTTTCAACATAAACATATAACAAGAAAAATATCCTTTTCTTGTGATTAAAAACCAATACACTTGGTTTAATCTTAGAAATTCCAAAATTAAATCAAATAAAACATTTTTATCACACACAAACAAAACACCATTTAACAATTAAATATGTTTATCACATAAATAACAACAATGCAAAATCTGATTTTAAAGATGCTTAACACATGGCTCTGATACCACTGTTGGGTTTGCTAGGCCGCACGGGATGATACGCATCGAAAAATTCAAAACAAAAGCATGCATCTATCATATAAATGCTTATCCCGTCGGTCCATCTAGCGATAGTGACGATCGGCATCTTTTAAAATCACGCACATGGTACGAATTTTGCTTTGTTAGGGTTTAAGAAATAACCTATTCCTTAGCTTCTTTAGTGACGATGAAGAGGGAATCAATTCCCGGATTTGTGGCTACCACCGTCTTTTCGTACGTTCGCCGTAGGGATTCAAATGCCTCCCCTCTAATCGAGTCCACCTTTTGGATTATGACACCGAGATGATTCTTCGCTAGTAGAAAACAACTCGGATATTAAACGACTACGCTAAAGGAATAACCAAGGAACATTTCCTTTCGTGAGCACACGTCAATGAGTGAGAGGTCGAGTATGTACATCCTCGTGATGCTTTTCATGTGTTGTGTTTTATAAACAGAAACGCATGACCATAGAATGACTTAATAAATCACACACGTCCACCTCTATCCCTTATAAGATATATATACATACATATGTATATGTGAGGGTTTGTAAGTAACGCATGGCTCCCATTCACTATTGGTCAAAATCATAAATCCAACTTAACTCCTCTTTAAGTCAAACATTTGCCATCATTACTCATTTTAAATTCAAAATTCAAAAGGAGTAATACCAAGACATAAAAACCTCTTTTTCATTTCTTGGTCAAAGCATTTAACGTGTAAAGGAAAATAAATTTCCTTAAACATCTCATTGATTATGGAGATAAACATGGACCTATTAATTCTAAAGTTTAAAAATCCATTTATTAATTGAGTAATTCTTATAATTACTAAATTAATATTCAAAGTCCAAATAATCAATCCAATTAATTATTTTCTTCCTTTAATTAAATAATCAAATTATCTAAACATATATATATATATATATATATATATTTAATTCAACAATTGAATTAAATTTTAATCCAACTATTGGAAATATCCACTTCATATTGTCATTCTCCTTTATATATGAACGTTGAAATATAAAATCACAATGTTTGGGTGAGTTTTGGATGGTCACGACAGTTTAGTTTATCTTCTAAAATGATAACTTCCCTATTGGTCATTACCTTGTGGGCAGTGTGATCCTAGATGCGATTACCATTCACAACATTAGCATTCCCTAAGAACAAACCCTTCTTGGCTTTTCGATCCAACTTCGTAGTTTATTGGGTGTTGTACATCACGTACACAAAACATCTGAATACATGGAGTTTGAAATAATCCGTTGGTTTTCCGTTCATATCTTCATTGGTGTCTTCTGATTAATTGTCGTAGACGACGATCAATTTGAAATAATCCGTTGGATTTCCTGTACAAATCTCCATTGGCATCTTCTAATCAATTGTCGTATACGACGATCAGTTAATCACATAACAAGAGGTGTTGACTGCTTTTGCCCATAACGACTTATGCAAACCCGCAGTTCCCAACATGTCTCTTATCCTTTCCAATAGAATCATGTCCGTCCGCTCCACCACTCAATTTTGGTGTGGAGTATATGACGTACTAATTGCCTTTTGACTAACCAAAACTTATGGCAGCAAAATTTGACATCGGAATGTTCATTTGAGAAAATTTTCACTGTTAAAATTAAAGATAAAGGTGATTCTACGGAAAGACAATTGTCTCGAAGCTATCAGTGAAAACCCAGCCACAATGATAGACGAGAAGAAATGGAACGAGATGGGCGGGAATGCTGTTGCAAATCTTTATCTGGCACTGGTAAATGAGATCTTGTTCAGCATGGAAGAAAATAAAACCACATAGGAGATATGAGATCACCTTACCAAGTTGTACGAGATCAAGTCGTTACATAATAAAATATTCTTGAGGAGAAAATTATTCATCTTGAGAACGTCAGAATCAACTTTGTTGACGGAATAGCTCAACGTCTTGAATACTTTATTTTCCCATCTAACGTCATTGGAGTATAAAAAAAAGTCTCAAGAACATGCATCAATTCTACTTTAAAGTATGTCTGATTCATATAATCAACTCATCATCAACTTGATGAACTCGGTCGCTACTCTGATCTTCGATAACATCGCAGCTATTGTTCTTATAATTACTAAATTAATATTCAAAGTCCAAATAATCAATCCAATTAATTATTTTACTCCTTAATTAAATAATCAAATTATCTAAACATATATATATTTAATTCAACAATTGAATTAAATTTTAATCCAACTATTGGAAATATCCACTTCATATTGTCATTCTCCAAAACTTCGTGTGACCCTTTTAGGTTCACGATTAACACTAGTAGTGAATTTACAACTCCTTGTAACTAATTGAAATTAACTCTTTAATATCAAGAATTCACTAATCACGGTAACACCTAGCAAGTAGCATGATTATCTAGTGTTAAGTGAAATAGCGAGTAAACCTTTTCAATTGCAAGTGCATACACGTAAAATCCTTTCGACAACTAATTTCCCGATTAGACCATGGGCATGGAATTATAAGTCGAACCCAATTGATCTAATAACTGTGAATCATAAACTATGAAAAGCATAGGAAATTCACTTATTAATGTAAGCGTCGAATTCTATGTTGGCCACAGACAAATCTCCATGCACACTAATACAATACCCAAAATACCCCTTTTGTGATTATCCATGTGACGCTCCGTCTCATAAACATAAATCGTATAATTTTCAAAACATTTTCGCATAAAATTTTTCGCTTTCAAAATGCGTAACGTAAGTCACATATAATCATATGTACATATCAGAATCTGTTTATAACATAAACACCATCACACTCTATTCCTTTATGAACTACGTGCAAACGATGAGCGGAGGGAGAAGGATGAGAATAGAGCCGGCCGACCTTGACTCCATGCTGCCAAAATAAGTTCACTTTGATCTACAACACAAACTGTGAAGATAACAATTCAGAGTATGATCGCAACATGTAAATCATTTCCATAATCACATGGATACATTATTCTACACTGTCATATAACATTCACATACATACATAAGCATGTACTCAATCATATCATATCAATGTCGCATAATCGTTCACGTAATCCGTAGCTTATATGCCTGCATGCTCATTCGTTTTATCATTCTGTTATGAACCAACTAGACCCAGAACATCGATCATAGAGTGTCTGTGTGCCCATGTATGGGACTCTGTAACATAACATATACATATGGTGCTTGTACAGGACTCTGTGATCCCCCGATTTGTAGGGATAAACATCGGTAACATCCTCCGTGGAACACTCATTTTCCGAGGTCATAGCGGTCATAACAGTCTTTTCTTTACTTTTAATGCCTTTCATGATGCAAAACATATACTCATTTGTCGCACGTAAAATACATAACGTCGATTCACCTTGCACGTATCAACATTAAATCGAATCATATAATGTACTCAACACATTTGACGTACTGTCCAATCACGTAAATCACGTATTCACAAATCGATCACATAATAGCACATAATGTTATGTATAGCACATACAGCACACGTTGCAATCATACTCACAGATTTCACTCCTTTACTCGGCCTTATCCTTGCCCTTATCGGGGTTTCGACCTATAAACACGTCATATTCAATACATCAATATAAGACCCTATGAATAACATATATGCATGATATGCATGTTCTTATGCATTAATGGATCTCTATTCTTTAATATATATAGTCTTTATCAGGTTAACTTTAACATAGCCATGCTGTCCTGAAATGACAGTCTGCATTCTTTCATTCATAACATCCAATACAGGGCATGAATGAGGTTGTTTCAAACTGTTCTGGAAATATAACTAAATTATCTAAAACTTTCGTTCTGTACACACTCTCGAATTTGCAGTACAACAATGTTTAAATGAGTCATGAAGGTGCTTCTTCACTGCGGCTGTTCATAATTGGCAGTCAACCTCTTTTGTATCATAATTTTCGACACAGGGCATTTATGACTCTGATTCTAAGTCCTATGGATAGCTAACTCAATGCTCTACAACGTTTGTTCTTTGACATATCTCAGGTTCGAAGTGTAAACACTTCAAAGATGGACGTGAACACAGGACAGAGGTTGTTGGAACCATTGCTGTAATCACTTGTACCCCTTCCTAGTAGTAATCATGTTTCCTCCATGAATAAAATGCATGAACCTCCCAAATTCGACCCTTAGCTCCCTTATTAGGTTTATCATGATGTTAACTTCATTTTAAACCTAACATGAATGAGAAAATAGACTATGGATCAAGAATTACACATATATACCTTACTTGTGCCTAATTTGCTTCTTCACTTTGTAAGCTTAATTTGCACTTTATGATGATGCTTAAAGATCCCTACTTGCATTCTCTCGAGTTCTTCTCTTAGTTAGAGTATGATATTGCTTGTTTTCTAAGTACTTAAGGTAGTATGATTGGCTATGAGGTGCTTACTAATCACTCTTAAGCATGAGGTGTCAAACATAGAAGAAGTTTGATCTTAATCTCACTTTACCTCCTACCAAAGGTTTTCTATACTTCTTTGCTTATTGGAGGAAATATTTTCGATCCCTATACTCCCTTACTATGAGATTTTCGACATGGTCTCTAAAGTTTTCGAATGCTGCTGTCCAGAAATGGGGTAAGGTTTTTCGATTCCTGGCAATCCAGCAATCAAAGGATAAATCTAAGTAAAGCATAATGCGCACAAGACTACTGTGACGACCCATGCCACTACACCTCTATATGACACTAATGACACTAGAATGCGATTTTAAGAAGAATAAAACGCGTGAACCCTGTTTGAAACTCATCGCTATACCCTGAACATGACCATAAAACCAACACTCAAACCTACGAAACTCGTAAAAACCCGATAAAATACCTTTATCTTTCAAAACATGTCTCCCACAACATCTAAAATAACATTTTCATCACTGCTCGACTCGACCATCACAACCTATATATACATATATATATAACGTTGTCCCAGAAAATAATAAAGCACACTCCAAACGACATATAAAAGACAAACCAAACCCGACACAAAAGAAACTCGCCCGCCCACAGGTCGTCATCCATGTACACGCCATCTCAAAACTCTTCGGGAGCTTCAACAACTAGCCTCGTAAGAAACATCAAACAGCATCATCGGGTTCACCTACAACACATGAACTACATGAGCTAATTGCTCAGTAAGCGAATGTCATAACAGTAATAAACTCATGTATGTGATGCATGGAATTATATCGACCTGCGGTATAAATTCCTTGACTATGAAACATGTGCAACGTGCTATGATGAAATGCCGCTCATGCTCTCAAAATCATATCCTCGTACGCTCAAAATCATACACTCCATATGGGCCCTGAGACCGAATACTACGGTACTGAAGAGCTCAATAAATATCAATAGGGCCTATAAATATACTACTAGATGGTCTTTTTCGCCCACCTAGAGGTGAAGAGCTCGGTGGACCCTCCTGTCAAAAGGTGGTTTCCTCCCACTACGAGATTCACAAACATATTTTGGACAGTCTTTTTCACCTACCCAGCAGGAAGGACTTTTTCACCCTCCCAATAAGGACGTCGTCACGTCAGGCCAATAAGGGCGTCGTACCGCCAAAGGGGAAGAGCTCGGTGGACCCTCCTGTCAAAAGGTGGTTTCCTTCCACTACGAGATTCCCTCGCATACCGTAGCATCGTCTCACAAAATATCATGACAATCCTCACGTAAGCAATACTCGCCCAAAGCGATATAACATGATAATCCTCAATCCTCACATACTCAACAATCGCCCAAAGTGATATAACATGACATCACTATATGAGACCGTGTGCAATATGCAATGCATACCAAACTCATACTCGAAACAATAACTCATATCGAACATCATAAAACATATACCAATGTGTTCGAGATAACAAATAATTCACCAATAATCATATATGTTCATGTCTCAACAAAGAAATAACATATACGCGACTCGCGCCCGAGGTACGGTTATTCATACCGAATAATTCATACCTCCAAAAATATAGCCAAGCCAACATCAAAACATATATATCACAACGTAAAAATACACCGAAAGCTAGGTTCATATGTCGTAGTTGCGGGTGGACAAACGCTTACCTTTCGTCCAAAGCTTTAATATTTATTTAATCTTCTCTAGACCTGTATTTATTCAAAATTATAATGATATGAAATGAATGTTTTCACGTACTCTTGAGCATAATGAATTATAAGAAGAAAAAAAGTTCAGCTTTCATTCTGTATATCTCGTTTGACATCTCTAGTAACTAGAATCATTTATCATTTTTTTTTTCCTTACCTTATCATGACCAAAGTCCTTCTTAATTTCTGATTTACAATAGATTACAGAACATATAAATAAACTATTTTCCTCAAGGTACGTACTGTGAGACATCTAATGAAAACCATTTGATTCTAACATGTATAACCTATATGCGATTATGTGTGTGTATATTAAATAAGACATATTAACTCACACATGAATTAGAATGTTACTAACAGTTTATGGGCACGCTAGAGCTTCTGAGTATGGGGGAAAATGGACAGTAAAGGAAGAAATGAGGGTTTTCAAGCTTGGCTTAAGGATGTTGATACATGACGCCTTTACCCTTGGTGTTAAGTAATGATAATTGCAATGTTAGGCCGGTAATATTGTTCGTTTCACCCCATAAATTATTTAATAACAAATTTTTTATTCATTTCTAGTAACACTTATCAACATCTACCTATACCGATGGGTTTTGAAAATTAACCATGCATACTAGCTAGACACGCGTAACTAGTCGCATCTAGCATTCGACACGTATTTTATTACCAAAACTGACTCAAATAATTAAACTAAAAGGACTTTTAAGTAATTTCCATTTCAATATTCCTACATCTTATTTATTTAATTTAATATTTATTTTATTTATTAATATTACCTTTATTATATAAATATTTCAATAAAAATGTCATAATTAATAGTTCTTACTTTAGTCAAATTTATGCATAAAGTATTCACCCCGGAAAAACGCTCATCGTATGTTAAACATAAACTCATGTATGATGTAACAAATATTATGCATAGTCAAGCACATAATTCAAATAAGTTAGAGCGTGCAATGCATGATTCATATTGGCCAAATTAGGGTTACGAATTTACTCGGTTATTATATCCTCCCCTCCTTATAAACATTTCGTCCACGAAATTTCACTTACTGAAATAGTTGAGGATATTTGGTTCGCATCTCATCCTCTCTTTCCCATGTCGCATCTTCTGTCGATTGATTCTGCCAGCGTACTTTGACCAAAGGAATTTCCTTATTTCTGAGACTTTTAACTTCTAGCGCAAGTATTTCCACCGGTCATTCCTCATAACTCAAATCTGCTTTCAGCTCCAATGGTTCGTCCTTTAAGACATGCGATGGATCCGAATTGTATTTCCTTAGCATTGAAATATGGAATACGTTGTGGATCTGTGGCATGGATGGTAGATCAAGTCTATAGGCGAGATCTCTTATTCTCTCGACAATAGGGTAAGGGCCGATATACCTCGGACTAAGCTTTCCCTTCTTCCCAAATCGCATAACACCTTTCATTGGTGCAACTTTTAGGAATACTGGATCTCCAACATCAAATTCTAACGGTCTTCGCCTTTTATCTGCATAACTCTTTTGTCGACTTTGTGCAGTTTTCATTTTTTGTCGAATTTGAACAACCGCTTCGCTCATCTCTTGGATCATTTGAGGACCCCAAAACCTTTCTTTCACCAACTTCATCCCAATGAACTGGTGATCGACATTTCCTTCCATACAAAGCTTCATATGGAGCCATTCCGATAGTCGCATGATAACTATTATTGTATGAAAACTCGATCAACGATAAAAACTTACTCCAATGTCCCTGAAAGTCAAGCACGCAAGCTCGCAACATATCTTCTAGGGTCTGAATTGTTCTTTCAGACTGGCCATCTATCTAAGGGTGATATGCAGTGCTGTAGGATAATTTTGTTCCGAGGGCCTTCTGCAGACTCTTCCAAAATTTTGAAAGAAATTTCGGATCTCGATCAGAAACAATGGACATAGGTACTCCATGCAATCTTACGATTTCCTTAATATAGAGTCGTGCGTATTGATCGATCGAATAAGTAGAAGCAATCGGTATGAAATGGGCAGATTTCGTAAGTCGATCAACAATGACCCAAACTGCATCATGGTTCTTCGTTGTCTTCGGTAGCCCTACCACAAAATCCATAGTAATAGCTTCCCATTTCCATTCAGGAATGAATAAGGGCTGAAGTACTCCAGCAGGTCGTTGATGTTCAGCTTTTACTTGCTGACAAGTCAAGCATCGTTCGACAAAAAGAGCAACATCCCTCTTCATACCTGGCCAACAATAATATTGCTTCAGATCTCTATACATTTTAGTTGATCCAGGATGCAACGAATATGGCGTCGAATGAGCTTCCGAGAGGATTTCTTTTCGAAGAGTTTCATCCCTTGGTACATAAAGACGTTCCTTGAACCGCAGTACGTCGTCATTTGATAATTCCAGACCAGATCGTCGCCTAGCCTCTACAGAGTCCCTTATTCGACTGGCAAATTCGTCCTCTCGTTGACGCTATTTAACATCCAACGAATTAAGATGAACTTGAACTTGAGAATTAAGATCGATTGACTCACCTTTGTAATTAGCGCGCGGAAGCAATAGATAATCATCAATCAATCTTCATTTAATCCAATAGCTTTCTCTACAAGCAATCCATATACCTCTCCACAATTAAGCCTAATCTACTGTGATGAAGAGAGAGATATTAAAATGAGAGAGAGCCTCGCTCAAGGTGTGCTCAAGTTATGTATAAAATACACACACTTGCCCTATATATACCAAAGCATACTTTGGTATATATCACATCAGTCCCTATTTATCATAAACTACAATTTGGTCCCTAGACAAAGATAACATGACATTTGAGCACTAGAAATGGATTCCTAACAGACGCTGTTTGATTCTATCAAGTAAAGTCGGCTGAAGTGATAAGGCAGCCAACTTCGTTGCTAACTCGCCTGGATGTACAATCTCAATCCCCATCTTATGCAGATTATCTTGTTCCGGCCATTGAAGTGATTTTCGGCTTAAAGCATCTGCTACGACATTGGCTTTGCCGGGGTGATGGTTGATAGTGCAATCATAGTCTTTCACAAGTTCTAACAACCTTCTTTGCCACATATTTAGCTTCTTTTGTGTGAATATGTATTTCAGGCTCTTCTGATCCGTGTAAATATCGCAGTGCTCCCCGTACAAGTAATGCCTCCAAATCTTCAATGCAAAAATTACAGCAGCAAGTTCGAGATCATGGGTTGGATAATTTTTCTCGTACTCTTTTAACTGTCTCGATGCGTATGCAATCACCTTACCATTTTGCATAAGAACACATCCCAACCCATTCTTTGACGCATCAGTATAAACCACGAATCCTCCGGTAGTCGTAGGAATTGAAAGGATGGGTGCTATTATTAGTCGCTGTTTAAGTTCTTGGAAGCTCCGTTCACAACCTTCACTCCATATGAATTGAACACCTTTTCTAGTCAGGCGTGTCAGTTGTGGCGACCCCACTTTTTAAAACACATATATATAGTTGGCGGGTTTTCGCAACGAAAGCCGCGGAAAGCCCATTTTACAAAAACATATTTTTAAACATCATAATATACAATATATAAAAGAGTTGTTTTACAAAAGCCGTGCTAGTCTTTACAACGGGCCGAAGCCCCAAAATATCAAACTAATCCTAATCCTACGCCTCCACAGGTCGCGTCCCATGTACTGCATCCGCCCCCAAAAGCCCGTGGAGTCACCGCCACCAGCCGCTACTCACCCGTACCTATAAAACATGTAACCCTGAGCAAAATTGCCCAGTAGGTGAACATCAAAGTAATGCGATGCATGCGTGCACATGTCCCCAAATCCCAATATCTCACATGACAAATGCACGCTCATTTTTCTCATATCTCAATACTCAGGGCCCTAGGTTAGACTCGGCACCTCGCGCGCAACATCACATCAATCATCCGGTCACACAGACTCGGAAATCACATCTCATGGCGGTGGGCACCCCGAGTCGCGTTTTCACACTATACCCGGGTAGATAGATCGATCACGTCTATCTCCCGCCTAATCTCATCTCCTGACGGTGGGCACCCCGAGTCGCGCTCTCACGCTGTACCCGGGTAGATAGAACGATCACGTCTATCTCCCGTCAAGTCGAGCAATCCAACGACGGTGGGCACCTCAGGTTGCTCAAACCTGAGTAGACAGAGCGATCACGTCTGTCTCCCGTCCGGTGCACCTCGAGTCTTAACCTCACAAATCTCTGCCAAAGAAAGGCATACACTCTCCTATCGCACAAATGCGATCAATACTCTCGTCATGACATGCCGTGGATGCATGAACAATCAATCGCAGAACATATCAAGTATATCCGAAAAACCCTAAAACATCATTAGAATATATAAAACGTACTTTTGGTTCAAATACTTTAAAATCCCAAAAATAGTGAATTATTTAAGACTCAATACTCCTCTATCAGTTGACCCGAAAATGGGGTCCAAGTTCGAAAATATTTTATAAAAGTTGACCTGGCGAAAAGCTTTGGTACGAAAACAGTTGGCGAAAAGCTTTGGTACGAAAACAGTTGGCGAAAAGCTTTGGTACGAAAACAATTGGCAAAAACCTTTGGTACGAAAACAGTTGGCGAAAAGCTTTGGTACGAAAACAGTTGGCGAAAAGCTTTGGTACGCGAAAACCTTTTTATTTTGAACAGTGACTAGCGAAAAGCTCAATTCGCGAAAACTGGCTTTCGGCCCGCGAAAACTGGTTTTCGGCCCGTGATGTCTCACAGTTCGCGAAATACTTCAGCCCGCGAAACTGGTTTGCGGCCCGCGAAAACTGGTTTTCGGCCCGTGATGTCTCAGTTCGCGAAACACCTCAGCCCGCGAAACTGGTTTGCGGCCCGCGAAAACTGGTTTTCGGCCCGTGATGTCTCAGTTCGCGAAATAACTAGCCCGCGAAAAAACATCAAACGGTCCGAAAACAAGAAATCATGCGAAAACCCAGAACAGTATACGAAAAACACAGTTCTTCAAATCTTCATATCTTCAACAAATTCCAGAAACTCATAACATAATTAAAACCCATATTTTGGGTTTTTAAACATCAATCATCACATAAACATCCTTCCAACTCACATAAACACCATCATAACATTTCAAGAACATCACGTAACACACAAAGCAGCTTAAAAATATCAGTTTTTAGGTTTGTAGGTTTCACCTACCTCACGTCCTAAGCAGTGTTTTAAACAGATTGTTTGATGAAGCTTGGAAGGAACTTTTGGCAAATTTCCTCTCTTCCTTTCTCTCTCGCCTTCCTCTCCTCGTTCTTTTTCTTCTGAAGTTTTTGAAGTATTGTTTATTTAAGTTGGGGAGAGACTTACGTGATGATAAGGAGGTGATAAGGTGGTGATGCAATTTTCCTCTCAAGCTAAGAAAGGGTCTTTTTTTGTAATTTTCCTCTAAGGTCCTTTTTTGTAATTTTCCCCCTTTTTAAAGAAACCTCAAACGTATCTTTCTTCTTTATTGGGCTTGGGCCCAATTATTATTTGGGTTCAATTTCAAGCCTGCCCCAAATTTATCTTCACCAATTTCGAAGTTTTGCGAAATCCCCGTATTAAATTTTTACGGGTATTACATCAGTGGAGTTGCAATATATAAAAATCCTTCAATAAACCTTCGGTAGTACCCAGCTAGTCCCAGAAAACTGCGTACCTCAGAAGGAGTCGTTGGTTTAGTCCTGTTACTAACAGCTTCTACCTTGCTGGGATCAACCGATATTCAAGCTGCTGATATAACATGACCAAGGAATGCCACTTGTTCGAGCCAGAATTCACACTTCTTGTACTTTGCATAAAGATGTTTCTGTCTCAGGGTCTCAAGCACCATTCTTAAGTGTGAAGTATGATCATTCTTCGTTTTTGAGTAGATCAAGATGTCATCGATAAATATAATGACGAACTTATCGATGAATTCTTCGAATACTCGATTAATTAGGTCCATGAATGCTGCTGGTGCATTCGTCACTCCAAACAGCATCACCAGAAACTCATAGTGACCATATCTTGTATTGAACGCCGTCTTCGGAATATCATCTTTCTTTATCTTTAGCTGGTGGTATCCAGATCGCAAATCAATTTTTGAAAATATAGCCACCCCCTGCAATTGGTCAAAGAGATCGTCGATCCGGGGTAGAGGGTATTTGTTCTTGATTGTCTTGTTGTTCAACTCCCGGTAATCGATACATAAACGCATTGATCCATCTTTCTTGCGAACTAATAAAACAGGTGCTCCCCAAGGAGAAAAGCTTGGTCGTATAAAGCCTTTGTCGAGCAACTCCTACAACTGAATTTTCAACTCTTTTAATTCGAGCGGGGCCATCCTGTAAGGTGTTTTCGCAATCGGGGCCATTCCCGGTTCGAGCTCAATAGTAAACTCAATTTCACGATCCGGTGCTAGTCCTATGAGATCATCTGGAAAACCTCTGGATATTCACAGACAACTAGCACTTCATCGAGCTTTGATAATTGCTTCCCTTCAAGACTCATAATACTCAAAATGTACCCTTCGCAACCAGATTCAAGTAATCGTTGAGCCTTTATTGCTGAGATCATTGTAAACTTGGACGGTTTCTCGATTGCTTTGAAAGTGAATGCTTTATCATTCGGTAGTCGAAATGTTACTGTCTTTGTTGAACAATCGACAGTCGCTCGATATTTTGGAAGCCAATCCATTCCAAGGATAATATCAAACTCATTCATAGCTAGAATAATCAGGTCAGCGAATAATTCTCGTCCCTCGATGCAATAGCACACATACTCAGGATTCTATTTGTCTCTTCGGAATGCCCAGTAGGTGTCGTCACACAATAGAAAACTTCGGATAATTCAAGCCCTCTATTGAGCTTGTTCACATAATCTACTGATGCAAATGAATGCGTGGCCCCGGAATCAAACAACACATGTGCAACAGTGTCATAGATTAGAAGTTTACCCGTGATCACCGATGGGTCTGCGTCCGTGGCCGAACCTGTCACTGCAAAGACTCTGGCCGGTACTTTCTTTTGGTTATCCTTTGAGTAATCGGGACATGCTGTGGAGATATGTCTGACCTTACCGCACATATAACATGTTATGCTCTCGAATCGACACACTCTCGGATGACGATTACCACAAGTCGAACATCTAGGAATGAAATTAGGTATTGGGCCTTGATTGAACCTCATTCTCTTGTTTTGATCCTCGTGTTGTGGTCCTTGTCCGGGCTGTAACATAGGTCGTCGATTCAGAAATTGAGAACCCCTCTTCTTATCATTCCTTCCTCCTTCTTGGACTCGAACTTGTTGGAATTTACGTCAAGCCTCTTGCGCGTGAAGAATCCTCATCTCAGCTTGCTCAGCCATCAAAGCCCTCTCGGCAATCTGAGCGTAACTCGTGCCATCGATCTTAGCCATGCTCACATCTCGATATAGTTCTGGCCTGAGCCCTTCGAGGAATCTTTCAACTTTAAAGGCATCAGTGCTCACCATGTGTGTTGCAAACCTCGAGAGTTGTTCAAACCTTCGTATATACTCCTCAACAGGCATCGATCCTTGCCTCAACTGTATAAATTCATTCCTCTTCTGTACACGAGCTGGGACAACAAAGTATTTCCCCCTAAATAATTCTTTAAACCTGTCATGAACCGAAACTTTGCATCATAAGATCATTCATTAGCATCATCTCATTCATGTCACATACATATTAGAATTTTTCTAACATAAGAAAAGCATTGAGTCTTAAGATAAAGAAGTAGAAAATTAGTGTGCTAATGGAATTGAGTTGTCGAATTTATTTTCATTTTTCATGAAACGTTTATCGAGTATAGGAAGACTTATGTTATTAAATTTCTTATAATGCTTGTTTGATAGATTACTGTACTTTCAAAGTCATGCGCTATTTTGTAGGACGAATTTTCAAATATTATAGTCGTCGAGGAAGGAATTATTAACTGAAAATAGAACTAGCGAGCATGACGATTATGAGACGTTTTCTTTTCGAAGACCTAGAAAATAAAATAAATATATATAGATATATTAAATAGGTTTTGATTTATCTAATATCAACAATTTTATCAAGGAGAAAATGAGGATTTTTACTTAAATTACACCTCATGCTTCATGAAGTGCTTACTAAGCACATTTTGTCCAAACCTATCATTTTCTATCATATCAACCACGAAATTCATTTCTCCTTCCACCATTACAACTCCAAAACAGTGTCCTAGGGTTCTTAGAAAACCATAAGTAATCCCACCCAAAGGTTGAGTCAAAACAAGTGGAGAAAGGTAGAATAGAAAGGCTTATGAGTCATAGAGTGTAAGGTATGCCTTCTTTTTGTGTATAACATCAGTTTTCCTTTGATGATTAAACTGTTTTCGACTTTATAGTCATTAAGAATCATTTATGGAGGGTTTTGGGTGATCTATCATGAAAATAAGAATGGTTTGATGGCAAAACAATTTAAGAAACGAGTTTACGGCGAAATCTGTCCGATTTCTGATTTTCATCGATTTAGACTTGTATACTTCATATTAATAGATGTAAAACACTTGTTTATCAATGCTTAGATGTCTAGGAATGTGCTGGTATTGAGTTGATAAAGTTTGGAGTCTTTATTACTAAGATATGAGCTGATATTTTGAGACTATGTGTATGGGTACAGTTCTGCGAATCAGCACCACTGCTCTGTATTCATCATCATTTTAGAAATTGATATGATTTGAATCAGATAAAACAGAAAAGATAAAAGTTGTAGACATTTAAGTTGGCTGTTCAGGGAACTTTGAATTAACTTCGTTGGTGTTCTGTAGCAAAAGTTATGACCAAACGTATACCTGCTGCCAGAGATGAACAGCAACCGTTCGACAATAGTTGTTAATAGTCATGTTGTAACGTTTAGTATCGGGAAATTGGATTGTGAGGGTACAGGGCAGGAACACACATGCATAAATCATTCATTTCATGCATATGAGCTCATGAGCATCATTCATTTTAGTTGCGCATTAATTATTGAGCTTGATATCTTTATAGGCCAAGATTCGGATAAAGGGGGCAACAAGACCGAATAGGACGAATCATCGGGGTTATATGCCCGAACTTGTGAGTATGATCTGCAACATGATATGTGACTTATGTGCTGTACTTGGCGTTGTTTATTTGATGGTTGATTGCTTGGTATATGTGAATAAATGCGACGTGAACCTGATGAACTTGCGGAATACTTGTGATTTATGTTCCATGTGTACGGATTGAGTCATTGCTATATGAGTTGCATCATGTACTGGTTATAATTGTCAGATGTTGCATCATGGAAGCTAAGAGAAATCTGTTATGACCGCTACGACCTCGAATCATTCCGAAAGGGAGATGATACGGATATATATCCCTACAAATCGAGGGATCACAGAGTCCTGTACAGGCGCATATGCTTATATGATTACAGAGTCCCATGCATGGGCACACGTGTGCTATCGATATTCTTGGTCCTAGCCGGTTCATAACAGAGATTTAAAATGAATTTGCATATAGTCTCATGTGTTACAGTTATGTGGGTGAATATGTGACGGTGTTTATTTGTTATATGGTTTTCTATCTAGCTATGTGCTATGTGCTAATAGATGTATTCATATGATGTTGATTAACATGTTGTCGATCATACTCTGAAATATTGTTTCTTCCAGTTATTGTAGATAGAAGTTGATCTTCTCACATTTTGGCTTTTATCAAAGCATGGATACAAGGTCGGTCGGCTGCATTCTCATCATTCTCCTTCGGCTCATCGTTTGCATACCCTTCATGCATTAGTTCCACTAGCATTGTGATGTTGTGTTATACTTTGGGAGACGATGATATGTATATATATGTACATTATCAGTTGAGTTTGTGGATGATTGGGTATGTGTGTTGATGAAAAATATTTTTGAAACGATCATGGGTTTTAGATTTCTTTTAGTGGTGTTCAGGTTACTTTTACATTTCTTTTTAAACAGAGTTTACGCAGTTTAATTTCTCAAATTGTACTCGTTTGTTTTTAAAAAAAAAAATGCTTTGAAAATTATATGATTTATGTTTATGAGACGGAGCGCCACAGTTTGGTTGGTATCAGAGCAAAGGTTTGAGATTCTGTAGACTTTGTGTGACATATGGTTATTGCATATGCTGCCCTAAATAGTATTTTTGCATATTTAGGCAAATGGCAGTAAATCAACCATCTCATGTAGAACACGATGAGCCGACTGTACAGGGAGGAGAGGGATCAGCCGTGCCAGAGTCACATTCATCTCATACAGTCATGCATTATGTGTCTCCCCCATTTACAAACCCCCATGAACCCCGGGAACGGAGGTATGATAGGCTGAGAAAAATGGGTGCTGTTGATTTCATGGGTACTACTGATCCAGCAGAGGTAGAAACATGGCTCAAAAGAACTGAAAGGATATTGAATATGATGCGATGTACGCCTGATGAGAAGTTCGATTATGCAGTGTCACTACTTCAGGGAAATGCTTATGATTGGTGGGAAACGGTACCGAATAGCACCGTGCACCCACCGGTGTTAACTTGGGGTGATTTTCTGAAAGAATTCAATGATGCTTATCTCCCAGAAGTCTATAAAGATCAGAAAAAAAAAGAATTTCTCGAGCTTAGGCAAGGGAATAAATCGGTTGCCGAGTACGAAGTGTTATTTAATCAGCTTTCTCACTATGCCCCTCATATGGTTGCCACTGAAAAGAAGAAATGTAGCAGATTTGAGGCTGGACTTCGATTTACAATACGTAATCGTATCACTCCATCAGATATGGAATCTTACGGAAAGCTGAAAGCAGCGGTTGTACGTGCTGAGAAAGTTGAAATGGAATCAAGAAATTTTCAGAGCAGCAAAAAGAGGCAAAGTGACGAGTCTTCTAGTATCAGAATGAAGAGAACATACAACGGGCCTCCAACAACGAATTTTCAAAGCAGTTCTAAAAGAAATAACGTGAGCGGCACAAAATCAGTCGGTAGAGGCGTCGAAGTTTCTCGTTCAGCGGTTACTTGTACGTATTGTGGGAGAAATCACAAAGGCGAATGTAGATTGTTTACGGGCGAATGCTTTAGATGTGGACAACCTGGTCATATTGCAAAGAATTGCCAAATGCCGCGTGAAGAATATACGGTTGAACAATCTAGATTCAGTGGATTTTCTTCAAGTCAAGGCAGGGGTAGAGGCCGAGGGCAATATGGTATTGGGGCTGGGAGGAGTGAGATGGAGAGTCAAGCGAACAGACCACCAGCACAAGCTCGGATTTTTGCTATGACCCGAGAAGATGCTAAAGCTGAACCTAGAATAATCACGGGTAAATTGTCTATCTCTAATATCAATGCATATGTTTTATTTGATCCCGGAGCAACACACTCATTTGTTTCACAAGCATTTGCATCACGTTTACCTGCTAAAGCTGAACCTTTGGGTTATGACTTATTTCTTCGAATTCCGGTTGGAGATGTGGTTATCGTGAATACAGTTTATCACGATTGCAAAGTTGTTATTGAGGATGCTGAAATCTGTGCTACCTTGTTGGTTCTACCATTACACGATTTTGATGTAATACTCGGTATGGATTGGTTAGCAAAGCAGCATGCTAGACTCGATTGTTTTGCGAAAGAAATTGAATTGTATCCCCCAGATCAGCCACGTGTAGTATTTGAAGGAGAACGGGATGTTTCATCGACATGTCAGATATCTACCCTTGAAGCATCAAAGATGGTTAGAAAATGGTGTGAAATTTATTTAGCCTATATCATAGACACCAGGTTATGTGGGTCGATTCTTGAAGACATTCCAATGGTTAAAGAATATTCAGATGTATTTCCTGAAGATTTGCCTGGATTACCTCCAGATAGAGATACAGAATTTACTATTGAACTACAAACAGGTACTGCACCGATTTCCATTCCTCCGTATCGAATGGCGCCTATTGAATTGAATGAATTGAAAACCCAGCTGAAAGAACTATTAGACAAAGGCTATATCCGACCGAGTGTATCGCCATGGGGAGCACATGTACTCTTTGTGAAAAAGAAAGATGGTACATTGCGATTATGTATCGACTACCGACAGCTGAATAAAGTGACAGTGAAAAATAAATATCCATTGCCTCGAATAGATGACTTGTTTGACCAATTGCAAGGATCCAGTGTTTTCTCGAAGATTGATTTGCGATCGGGATATCATCAATTGAAGATTTCAGAAAGCGACATTCCAAAAACAGCTTTCAGAACAAGGTACGGTCATTACGAATTTTTGGTAATGCCTTTTGGATTGACAAATGCACCTGCAGTCTTTATGGCATTGATGAATGACGTCTTTCGACCTTACCTTGATAAATTCGTAATTGTTTTTATCGATGATATTCTGGTGTACTCCAAATCGGTTGAAGAACATGAACAACATTTGAGAACCGTTCTTCAAACCTTGCGAGAGAAGAAGTTATATGCAAAGCTGTCTAAATGTGAATTCTGGCTAGATCAAGTGATATTTTTGGGGCATGTGGTTTCTGGTAATGGCATCCAAGTTGATCCTCAAAAGATCGAAGTAGTGATCAAGTGGGAGACTGTGGCGACCCCACTTTTTAAACATAAATAGTTGGCGGGTTTTCGCAACGAAAGCCGCGGAAAGCCCATTTTATAAAAACAACCTAGTATATTATACAATATATAAAAGAGTTGTTTTACAAAAGCCGTACTAGTCTTTACAACGGGCCGAAGCCCCAAAATATCAAATACAATCCTACGCCTCCACAGGTCGCGTCCCATGTACTGCATCCGCCCCCAAAAGCCCGTGGAGTCACCGCCACCAGCTGCTACTCACCCGTACCTATAAAACATGTAACCCTGAGCAAAATTGCCCAGTAGGTGAACACCAAAATAATGCGATGCATGCGTGCACATGTCCCCAAATCCCAATATCTCACATGACAAATGCACGCTCATTTTTCTCATATCTCAATACTCAGGGCCCCAGGTTAGACTCGGCACCTCGCGCGCAACATCACATCAATCATCCGGTCACACAGACTCGGAAATCACATCTCATGGCGATGGGCACCCCGAGTCGCGTTTTCACACTGTACCCGGGTAGATAGATCGATCACGTCTATCTCCCGCCTAATCTCATCTCATGACGGTAGGCACCCCGAGTCACGCTCCCACGCTGTACCCGGGTAGATAGAATGATCACGTCTATCTCCCGTCAAGTCGAGCCATCCTACGACGGTGGGCACCTCAGGTTGCTCAAGCCTGAGTAGACAGATCGATCACGTCTGTCTCCCGTCAGGTGCACCTACGAGTCTTAACCTCACAAATCTCTGCCAAAGAAAGGCATAGACTCTCCCATCGCACAAATGCGATCAATACTCTCGTCATGACATGCCGTGGATGCATGAACAATCAATCGCAGAACATATCAAGTATATCCGAAAAACCCTCAAAAATCATTAGAATATATAAAACGTACTTCTGGTTCAAATACTTAAAATCCCAAGAATAGTGAATTATTTAAGACCCAATACTCCTCCATCAGTTGACCCGAAAATGGGGTCCAAGTTCGAAAATATTTTATAAAAGTTGACCTGGCGAAAACTGTGGAAGTGGCGAAAAGCTTTTTCGTTTTGAACAGTGGCGAAAAGCTTTGGTGCGAAAACAGTGACGAAAAGCTTTGGTTCGAAAACCTTATTTATTTTGAACAGTGACTAGCGAAAAGCTCAGTTCGCGAACTCAGTGACGAAAAGCTTGGGTTCGCGAAATCTAATAAAGGGTGCCGAAAAGCTCAGTTCGCGAAAACTGGCTTTCGGCCCGCGAAAACTGGTTTTCGGCCCGTGATGTCTCACAGTTCGCGAAATACGTCAGCCCGCGAAAACTGGTTTTCGGCCCGTGATGTCTCACAGTTCGCGAAATACCTTAGCCCGCGAAAACTGGTTTTCGGCCCGTGATGTCTCACAGTTCGCGAAGTACCTCAACCCGCGAAAACTGGTTTGCGGCCCGCGAAAACTTTTTCCTCTCACATACCGAAAATCTTAGGCCCGCGAAAAACTTCAAACGGTCCGAAAACAAGAAATCATACGAAAACACAGAACAGTATACGAAAAACACTGTGTTCTTCAAATCTTCATATCTTCAACAAATTTCAGAAACTCATAACATAATTAAAACCCATATTTTGGGTTTTTAAACATCAATCATCACATAAACATCCTTCCAACTCACATAAACACCATCATAACATTTCAAGAACATCACGTAACACACAAAGCAGCTTAAAAATATCAGTTTTGGGTTTGTAGGTTTCACCTACCTCACTTCCTAAGCAGTGGCTATGCAGGTTTTCGTTGATGAAGGTTGAAAGAAACTTTTGCCAAATTTCCTTTGTCTCCTTTTTCTTTCTCTCTCGCCTCCCTCTCCTTCCTCACTTGTTGTTCTTATTTATCTCTAATGATGGTTTTTACTGCTTTTGTTCAGCAGGTGATGAAACATAGACGTGTTTTTCCTCTTAAGCTAAGAAAGGGTCTTTTTTGTAATTTTCCTTCTTAAGCTAAGAAAGGGTCTCTTTTGTAATTTTCCCCCTTTTTAAAGAAACCTCACAGGAGTTAGCAACGTATCTTTCTTCTTTATTGGGCTTGGGCCCAATTATTATTTGGGCTCAATTTCAAACCTGCCCAAATTTATCTTTACCAATTTCGAAGTTTTGCGAAATCCCCGTATTAAATTTTACGGGTATTACATCCTCCCCTCCTTCAAGAAATTTCGTCCTCGAAATTTAGGCAGTCGGAAATAATTCGGGGTACTTCTGCCGCATGTCGTCTTCTCGTTCCCATGTTGCTTCCTCAATTGCCTGGTTACGCCACAAAATTTTGACCAACGGAATATTTTTATTCCGAAGTCGCCTTACTTCATACATCAAGATTTCTACCGACTTCTCCTCGTAACTTAAGTCCGGTTTCAACCGTTGATGAAGGGTTTCATTTTGTAGCACATGGCTTGGGTCGGCGACGTATTTTCGCAATGTTGATACGTGAAAGACGTCGTGAACCTGATCTAAAGACGCCGGTAATTCAAGTTGATAAGCGACCTCGCCGATTCGTTTCCGGATTCTGAAAGGGCCTATATACCTCGGACTCAACTTTCCTTTGTGTCCGAACCGCTTTACGCCCTTTATTGGGGATATCTTCAAGAATACCCAATCATCCTCCGCAAATTCTAACGGCCTTCATCGTTTATCAGCGTAGCTTTTCTGACGACTTTGGGCTGTTTGCATTCTTTCTCGAATCTTTGCAACAGCTTCCGTCATTTCTCGAACCATTTCGGGACCTAGTAACGCTCGTTCACCGATCTCGTCCCAATGAACTGGGGATCGACATTTACGCCCGTACAAAGCTTCATACGGCGCCATTCCGATCGTAGCCTGAAAGCTGTTGTTGTACGAGAATTCGATTAGTGGAAGGTATTTGCTCCAATTTCCTTTAAAATCTAGCATGCATGCTCGCAACATATCTTCCAGTGTTTGGATCGTCCGTTCAGATTGTCCGTCCGTCTGGGGATGATAAGCTGAACTGAAAGACAACTTAGTCCCCATAGCCTTTTGTAAACTTCCCCAGAAGTTAGACAGAAACCTCGAGTCTCGATCTGAAATGATCGAAATTGGGATTCCATGGAGTCGAACAATCTCTTGAATATATAATTCCGCATACTTCTCCATGGAATATGTTTTATTGATTGGCAGGAAATGGGCAGATTTCGTTAATCTATCGACAATTACCCAAATTGCGTCATGGCCTTTCACAGTCTTTGGCAGTCCAACGACGAAATCCATTGTTATACGGTCCCACTTCCATTCAGGAATCGTTAACGGTTGTAACATTCCTGCCGGCCTTTGGTGTTCCGCCTTAATCTGTTGGCAAGTCAGACATTGATTTATATAGGCGGCAACATCTTTCTTTATCCCCGCCCACAAATAGTTAACTCGTAAATCCCGATACATTTTCGTCGTACCAGGATGTACAGAGTATGGTGTAGTATGTGCCTCCGTCAATACTTTAAATCGGAGTTCTTCCTTATTTGGCACATACAGCCGGCCGTTGTATCGTAAGCTCCCGTCTCCTCGGATTTCAAAATCCGTCGTAGTGCTTTTGTTTTGTTCCCCTTTAATCTTTACATAAAGATCATCTTCCTTTTGGGCCTTAGTGATTTGTTCTAACAATGTTGGTTTGAGCGTTAGTGCTTCCATTCTCGCTTCGACTTCACCGAAGTTGATCACCTCTACTCCAATCTGGCACAGCTCCGCACTTACGGCTTTACGACTCAAAGCATCTGCGACTACGTTGGCTTTACCCGGATGATAATTGATAACGCATTCGTAATCGTTCACCAACTCAAGCCATCGTCGTTGCCTCATATTTAACTCCTTTTGGGTGAAGAAGTACTTCAAGCTCTTGTGATCCGTAAAAATTTCGCATCTTTCTCCGTAGAGGTAATGTCGCCAGATCTTCAGGGCGAATACCACGGCTGCTAGTTCTAGATCGTGCGTGGGGTAGTTTTTCTCGTACTCCTTTAGTTGTCGGGAGGCATAGGCAATTACCTTCCCGTTCTGCATTAGCACGCATCCCAAGCCACTCTTTGAGGCATCCGTATACACTGAAAATCCTTCTGTTCCTGACGGTATTGCTAAAACCGGAGCGGTCGTTAGTCTCTTTTTCAGTTCTTGGAAGCTTTGCTCACACGATTCCGTCCATTTAAACGGAACATTCTTCTTCGTCAAATTGGTGAGTGTTGAGGCAATGCTGGAAAAATCTTTGATGAACTTCCGATAATATCCAGCAAGCCCGAGAAAACTTCTAATCTCCGTGGGAGTGGTTGGTCGTGGCCAATTCTTAATTGCCTCAATCTTACTAGGATCCACCGAAATCCCGTTTCCAGAGATAATGTGTCCCAGAAAGGCCACTTCTGTCAACCAAAATTCGCATTTCTTGAATTTTGCGAATAACTGCTTCTCCCGTAAAATTCCTAGAATTGTTTTTAGGTGTTCTTCATGTTCATCTTTCGTCTTTGAATAAATAAGGATATCATCTATAAATACGATCACGAAGCAGTCTAGGAAATTCTTGAATACCCGATTCATCAGATCCATGAAAGCAGTTAGTGCATTTGTCAACCCAAAAGGCATGACCAGAAACTCGTAATGGCCGTACCTTGTGCTGAATGCGGTTTTAGGAATGTCTGCCTCACGGATCTTTAACTGAGCGCAGATCGATCTTAGAGAATACCGTTGCTCCTTGCAATTGGTCAAACAAGTCATCAATCCTCGGCAACGAATACTTATTCTTTATCGTGATCTTATTTAGCTCACGATAATCGATACACAATCTCATCGACCCGCCTTTCTTTCGAACGAAGAGAACCGGTGCTCCCCATGGAGAGAAACTTGGTTGGATGAATCCTTTCTGCAATAATTCTTCCAACTGTTCTTTCAGTTCCCGTAGCTCGTTCGGCGCTAATCGATATGGAGCTTTCGATATCGGGGCAGCTCCAGGCATAAGATCGATTTTGAATTCGATCTCTCTATCAGGAGGTAAACCTGGAAGATCGTCGGGAAATACGTCGGGGTATTCATTCGCAATCGGAACCTCCTCGAGTCTCAAAAGAGGAGATTCCTCAGCCTTCATGGCAGAACAAAGATAGAATTCGCAACCCGAGTTAACAAGTCGTCGGGCCTTCAGGGCAGATATTCGAGGAATTCTATCCTTGCTCGCTTTTCCCCAAAAGATGCACTCTCCTCCCTCGGATGATTGGAACCTCACGATTTTCTTAGAACAGTCAATCATGGCTCCGTATTTCGAAAGCCAATCCATCCCGAATATGATGTCGTAATCATTCATCGGGATTACAATTAGATCCACTAACAATTCCCTACCCTCCATATTTACTGGGTACTTTTCTATCACTAAATTGGTTCGGGCCGGGTTCCCATGTGGCAAACTAACTAAATAATCCTTCTTAGAATGGGTAGGATATATTCCGACCCTTGTCACAAAATCAGCCGACACAAACGAATGTGTGGCTCCCGAGTCAATTAAAATAGAAGTCGGGACATGGTAAATATTCAACGTACTCGTCACCACATCGGGGTTTGTCTCCGCCTCCTCTTTTGTTAATGTAAAGACCCGTACTGGTACAGGTGGAGGTCGGATTAACTGTTGAGGTTGATTCTGCACCAGGGGTTGTCTTTCTGGGCATGCCCTAGCGAAATGCCCAATCTTTCCGCATTGGTAACATTGTGGAGGTTGCCTCACTCCGTAGCAGACCCCAAAGTGATAGCGCCCGCATTGCTGGCATTGGGGCGTAACATTCTGAGTTCGATTAGAAATATTTGTCGGCCCTTGATTCGGCCTCGGACGCCAGTTTTGTTGGCCCGGTCGGTTTCCTTGGCTAGACCGCCCTTTGCCAAAGAATTGGCGCTTCTTGTTTCCCACTCCGCCTTGTTGATTCTCTCTCCTTTTCCTCGCTTCCTGGGCTTCCACAACTACCCGCTCTGCTTGCTCAGCAATTAAGGCGCGTTCAGTAACTTGCATGAACTCCAGCTGTCGCGCGCCGGCTATGCTCAAATCCCGATAGATTTCGGGCTTGAGTCCCTGAATGAATCGAGTCACCTTCAGGGTGTTGGTTGCCACAAGAAACGGGGCAAAACGGGACAATTCTTCAAAACGACGGATGTATTCCGCCACTGGCATGCTTCCTTGTCGTAAATTCATGAATTGGAGCATACGCTGCTCCTGTTCATGAGCTGTGAAATATTTGGTGAAGAACAGCTCCTTGAACCTGTCCCACATCATAGTGATTGGGTCTTCCAACACCTTTACAGTATTCCACCAATAGCGCGCGTTCTCCCGTAGGAGGGAAACGGCGCAAAGTACCTTCTCATTATCAGGCACTCTGCTATAGATGAACATGTCCTCTATAGTGCCTATCCAGTCCTCAGCTATTGCAGGGTTGGCGGCCTCGGTAAAGATGGGAGGGTTCAATTTTCGGAAGCGCTCCCCGATTATTTGTACATGATCGGGCTGTGGGGAAGGACGATGCTCCGACGAGCTCTGATGGTGTATAAGGTCACTAATTTGCTCCGACTGATGCTGAATTAGTTCGGTCAGTCTATCGATGGTATTATGTTCGTGCGTTGGAGATTCGGGCTCGCCTCTTCGGCTCGACTCCCCCACGTGTTTACGTATCCCTCTCGGCATTTTGTAACTATTCTCCATTCACAGACACATACAAGCATATAGTCATGTACCACATACTATCGTTATCAATGAAAACTTACAGGCGCGGCTGGTTCTCCCGGCTTTTGGGCAGCAGTACATGGACAGTCTTCAGAATCTAAAACCTATGCTCTGATACCACCCTGTGGCGACCCCACTTTTTAAACATAAATAGTTGGCGGGTTTTCGCAACGAAAGCCGCGGAAAACCCATTTTATAAAAACAACCTAGTATATTATACAATATATAAAAGAGTTGTTTTACAAAAGCCGTACTAGTCTTTACAACGGGCCGAAGCCCCAAAATATCAAATACAATCCTACGCCTCCACATGTCGCGTCCCATGCACTGCATCCGCCCCCAAAAGCCCGTGGAGTCACCGCCACCAGCTGCTACTCACTCGTACCTATAAAACATGTAACCCTGAGCAAAATTGCCCAGTAGGTGAACACCAAAATAATGCGATGCATGCGTGCACATGTCCCCAAATCCCAATATCTCACATGACAAATGCACGCTCATTTTTCTCATATCTCAATACTCAGGGCCCCAGGTTAGACTCGGCACCTCGCGCGCAACATCACATCAATCATCCGGTCACACAGACTCGGAAATCACATCTCATGGCGGTGGGCACCCCGAGTCGCGTTTTCACACTGTACCCGGGTAGATAGATCGATCACGTCTATCTCCCGCCTAATCTCATCTCATGACGGTAGGCACCCCGAGTCACGCTCCCACGCTGTACCCGGGTAGATAGAACGATCACGTCTATCTCCCGTCAAGTCGAGCCATCCTACGACGGTGGGCACCTCAGGTTGTTCAAGCCTGAGTAGACAGATCGATCACGTCTGTCTCCCGTCAGGTGCACCTACGCGTCTTAACCTCACAAATCTCTGCCAAAGAAAGGCATACACTCTCCCATCGCACAAATGCGATCAATACTCTCGTCATGACATGCCGTGGATGCATGAACAATCAATCGCAGAACATATCAAGTATATCCGAAAAACCCTCAAAAATCATTAGAATATATAAAACGTACTTTTGGTTCAAATACTTAAAATCCCAAGAATAGTGAATTATTTAAGACCCAATACTCCTCCATCAGTTGACCCGAAAATGGGGTCCAAGTTCGAAAATATTTTATAAAAGTTGACCTGGCGAAATCTGTGGAAGTGGCGAAAAGCTTTTTCGTTTTGAACAGTGGCGAAAAGCTTTGGTGCGAAAACAGTGACGAAAAGCTTTGGTTCGAAAACAGTGGCGAAAAGCTTTGGTGCGAAAACAGTGACGAAAAGCTTTGGTTCGAAAACCTTGTTTATTTTGAACAGTGACTAGCGAAAAGCTCAGTTCGCGAACTCAGTGACGAAAAGCTTGGGTTCGCGAAATCTAATAAAGGGTGGCGAAAAGCTCAGTTCGCGAAAACTGGCTTTCGGCCCGCGAAAACTGGTTTTCGGCCCGTGATGTCTCACAGTTCGCGAAATACCTCAGCCCGCGAAAACTGGTTTTCGGCCCGTGATGGCTCACAGTTCGCGAAATACCTCAGCCCGCGAAAACTGGTTTTCGGCCCGTGATGTCTCACAGTTCGCGAAGTACCTCAGCCCGCGAAAACTGGTTTGCGGCCCGCGAAAACTTTTTCCTCTCACATACCGAAAATCTTAGGCCCGCGAAAACTGATTTTTCGGCCCGCGAAAACTTTTTCCTCTCACATACCGAAAATCTTAGGCCCGCGAAAAACTTCAAACGGTCCGAAAATAAGAAATCATACGAAAACACAGAACAGTATACGAAAAACACTGTGTTCTTCAAATCTTCATATCTTCAACAAATTTCAGAAACTCATAACATAATTAAAACCCATATTTTGGGTTTTTAAACATCAATCATCACATAAACATCCTTCCAACTCACATAAACACCATCATAACATTTCAAGAACATCACGTAACACACAAAGCAGCTTAAAAATATCAGTTTTGGGTTTGTAGGTTTCACCTACCTCACTTCCTAAGCAGTGGTTACGCAGGTTTTCGTTGATGAAGGTTGAAAGAAACTTTTGCCAAATTTCCTTTGTCTCCTTTTTCTTTCTCTCTCGCCTCCCTCTCCTTCCTCACTTGCTGTTCTTATTTATCTCTAATGATGGTTTTTACTGCTTTTGTTCAGCAGGTGATGAAGCATAGACGTGTTTTTCCTCTTAAGTTAAGAAAGGGTCTTTTTTGTAATTTTCCTTCTTAAGCTAAGAAAGGGTCTCTTTTGTAATTTTCCCCCTTTTTAAAGAAACCTCACAGGTGTTAGCAACGTATCTTTCTTCTTTATTGGGCTTGGGCCCAATTATTATTTGGGCTCAATTTCAATCCTGCCCAAATTTATCTTTACCAATTTCGAAGTTTTGCGAAATCCCCGTATTAAATTTTACGGGTATTACAGAGACTCCTAAAAATATTGCAGAAGTTCGTAGTTTTCTTGGTTTGGCTGAATATTATCGACGATTTGTTGAGAACTTTTCTCTTATTGCTGCCCCAATTGCGAAATTATTGCGAAAGGGTGCTACATTTGAATGGACTGACGACTGTCAGAGAAGCTTTGAAGAATTAAAGAAACGGCTAACCACAGCACCGGTGTTGACCATTCCAACAGGTACCGATGGTTTTGTTATTTATAGCGATGCATCTTATCAAGGTTTGGGATGTGTTCTAATGCAACATGGCCAGGTTGTGGCTTATGCTTCTCGACAATTAAAGCCGTATGAGACGTCTTACCCTACTCATGATCTTGAACTTGCTGCTGTTGTATTTGCTTTGAAAATATGGCGACATTATTTATACGGCACTACATTTCAAATATTCACTGATCATAAAAGCTTGAAATATTTGTTGAGTCAAAAGGAGTTGAATATGCGGCAAAGACGATGGATCGAGTTACTGAAGGATTATGACTGCACAATTGAGTACCATCCAGGGAAAGCAAATGTTGTTGCTGATGCTTTGAGTCGAAAATCATATGGTACCATCTCTTATCTATCACCACATTCTTTGTCGGATTTGATTGATCTAAGGAAGTTAAATGTTGACATGAATGTGAATGATATCGGCGTTATATGTGCTTCGATTTCGATTCGCCCTATTATGGTTGATAGAATTAAACAAGCTCAATTCAGGGATGAAAAGATAGCCAACATTGCAGAAAAAGTAAAACAAGAAAAATGGGTTTCTTTTTCTATAGGCGATGATGGTAGTTTGACGATCAATAACCGGCTATGTGTCTCTGATGTTGATAATCTACGGCGTGAGATAATGGAAGAAGCACATACTGCTCCATATGCTATGCATCCAGGTAGTACGAAGATGTATCAATCTCTAAAGAGTCATTATTGGTGGCCAAGAATGAAGAAAGATGTGGCTGAATATGTTTCGAAATGTCTAACCTGCCAACAAATTATGGCAGAGCATCAAGCACCTGTGGGTAAGTTACATCCTTTACCCATACCAGTTTGGAAATGGTAACGTATAACCATGGATTTTCTTTATGGTCTTCCTCCCACGCTAAAGAAAAATGATGCAGTTTGGGTAATAGTTGATCGGCTCACCAAGTCAGCTCACTTTTTGCCGTTTAGATGGGGTTCCACACTTGAATATCTTGCAAAAAGGTATGTGAATGAAATCGTTAAATTACATGGAGTACCTTTGTCCATTGTTTCTGATCGTGATCCTCGATTTACATCGAGATTTTGGGAAAGTTTGCAAGAAGCTTTAGGAACTAAATTACATTTTAGTACGGCATTTCATCCACAAACGGACGGACAATCAGAAAGGACTATTCAAACTTTGGAAGATATGCTTCGGGCATGTGTTCTTGAATTCAAAGGTTCTTGGGATGATTATATTGCTTTGATGGAATTTGCTTATAATAATCAACACCATTCTAGTATCAGCATGGCACCCTATGAAGCATTATATGGTAGAAAATTTAGAAGTCCGGTGTGTTGGGATGTTGAAGGGATGCAGCTATTAGAGGGGCCAGATTTAATCCAAGATACAACGGAAAAGATAAAAACAGTCAAAAGCCGGCTTAAAGCAGCCCAAGATAGGCAGAAAAGTTATATCGACCAGCACAGGCGTGAAATGGAATATGAAGTTGGCGAGAAAGTTTTCCTTCGTGTATCTCCATGGAAAGGTATTCTTAGATTTGGAAGAAAAGGTAAATTGAGCCCTCGTTATATTGGACCTTACGAGATACTCGAGAGAATTGGACCATTAGCATATCGATTAGCATTGCCACCGGAACTATCGCAGATACATAATGTCTTCCATGTCTGTATGCTTCGACGATATAGATCAGATCCATCCCATGTTCTTCATGATGAGCCAGTTAAAATTTCTGATAATCTCAGTTATATTGAAGAACCAGTTGAAATTCTAGAGTACAAGGATAAAGAACTTCGAAATCGGACAATTCCAATGGTGAAAGTGTTGTGGAAGAATCATTCTAGACAAGAAGCTACATGGGAAACAATAGAAAATGTAAAGAAGCAGTATCCATGGTTGCTAGCCGATACGGGTACGAAATTTCGAGGCCGAAATTTTAAAACGGGGGGAGAATTGTCATGAACCGAAACTTTGCATCATAAGATCATTCATTAGCATCATCTCATTCATGTCACATACATATTAGAATTTTTCTAACATAAGAAAAGCATTGAGTCTTAAGATAAAGAAGTAGAAAATTAGTGTGCTAATGGAATTGAGTTGTCGAATTTATTTTCATTTTTCATGAAACGTTTATCGAGTATAGGAAGACTTATGTTATTAAATTTCTTATAATGCTTGTTTGATAGATTACTCTACTTTCAAAGTCATGCGCTATTTTGTAGGACGAATTTTCAAATATTATAGTCGTCGAGGAAGGAATTATTAACTGAAAATAGAACTAGCGAGCATGACGATTATGAGACGTTTTCTTTTCGAAGACCTAGAAAATAAAATAAATATATATAGATATATTAAATAGGTTTTGATTTATCTAATATCAACAATTTTATCAAGGAGAAAATGAGGATTTTTACTTAAATTACACCTCATGCTTCATGAAGTGCTTACTAAGCACATTTTGTCCAAACCTATCATTTTCTATCATATCAACCACGAAATTCATTTCTCCTTCCACCATTACAACTCCAAAACAGTGTCCTAGGGTTCTTAGAAAACCATAAGTAATCCCACCCAAAGGTTGAGTCAAAACAAGTGGAGAAAGGTAGAATAGAAAGGCTTATGAGTCATAGAGTGTAAGGTATGCCTTCTTTTTGTGTATAACATCAGTTTTCCTTTGATGATTAAACTGTTTTCGACTTTATAGTCATTAAGAATCATTTATGGAGGGTTTTGGGTGATCTATCATGAAAATAAGAATGGTTTGATGGCAAAACAATTTAAGAAACGAGTTTACGGCGAAATCTGTCCGATTTCTGATTTTCATCGATTTAGACTTGTATACTTCATATTAATAGATGTAAAACACTTGTTTATCAATGCTTAGATGTCTAGGAATGTGCTGGTATTGAGTTGATAAAGTTTGGAGTCTTTATTACTAAGATATGAGCTGATATTTTGAGACTATGTGTATGGGTACAGTTCTGCGAATCAGCACCACTGCTCTGTATTCATCATCATTTTAGAAATTGATATGATTTGAATCAGATAAAACAGAAAAGATAAAAGCTGTAGACATTTAAGTTGGCTGTTCAGGGAACTTTGAATTAACTTCGTTGGTGTTCTGTAGCAAAAGTTATGACCAAAAGTATACCTGCTGCCAGAGATGAACAGCAACCGTTCGACAATAGTTGTTAATAGTCATGTTGTAACGTTTAGTATCGGGAAATTGGATTGTGAGGGTACAGGGCAGGAACACACATGCATAAATCATTCATTTCATGCATATGAGCTCATGAGCATCATTCATTTTAGTTGCGCATTAATTATTGAGCTTGATATCTTTATAGGCCAAGATTCGGATAAAGGGGGCAACAAGACCGAATAGGACGAATCATCGGGGTTATATTGTAATACCCGTAAATTTTAATACGGGATTTTGATGTAAGTAACGGGATGATCATGTGACTTAGAAATTTTGATTAGTTGTCTCGAAACTTTGAAGTTAGAATATAAAGTAGAAGTTTCGAACTTAATTCAAAATTTAGTAAAGGAGATACCCGAATATGAAGAAGAATTCGGGCAAGAGAATTTCAATGCAAAATCTCGGCGAATTTCATGGAAAATCGGGAGATGACTAAGTCAAAATCTCAAGGAGGCCCGAATTCGGGCAGTAGGATGACTTTCGCCGATTCTAGCATTCGGGCAAGAAAGAGAGAGAGACCAAATTCGGGTGAAGTGTAAATAATTTTCGGGCAAGACATTTCTTAACCTAAGAGGAAAAACTCGTCACCTCCTTGTCACCTACTTATCATCATTTACCTCAAAGTATATCTATACCCCATTAAGTGAAAAACAGAGAACATTTTCGAAACCAAGAAAGGAGAAGAAAAGGGGAGAAGAAAACCTTCAAACTCAATAACCAACGATCGAGAGCTCGGAAAAATCTTAGAACACGTAAATTTCGGACGTGAGGTAGGTGAAATCTTTCATCTACAACCATGAAAATATTATGTGTTTTATGTGATAATGTATTTTGTTATGATCTTACGTGACTTACATGATGATTAGGTGAATTTTCGGGTGGCTATATGCTTTAAAAAAAAAACCCAGATTTTTGGGTTTGAATCTATGTTACGTGTTATAGTTGTATTTACATGGAAGTTGAATGAGTTAGGAATGTTTTCGGGTGGATGTTATTCGGGCACTTGAATGTTTTCGGGTGTTTGAATAGTTTTTGGGCATAGTACTTGTACTGTAAGTCTGGAATTTATATAAATTCGGATAGGTATACGTTTTCGGGTCTTTTAAATATTCTGAGTCAGAAAGGAAATTCGGCGAATTGTGTTTATTTTCGGGTAAAGAGTTTCGGGCCTTCGAAAGATATTCGGGCTCAAGTTTTCGGCGTTTAAAACTAAGATTTTCGGGTGGAACTGTCGGGCCACATTCTCGGGTCAAAACATTTTCGGCGTCAGACTCATTTTCGGGCAGCAACTTTCGGGCTCGAATAAAATTCTGGTCTTTGTCATTGGAGGAAAATAAAATTCGGGTCTTTGTAAAAAAAAAAAATGTAATTCGGGTCTTTGTAAAAAAAAAATTCGGTAACGCTTTGATATAGTGATGAGCGGGGTAGATCGTGATTGCGTTGATGATTCGTAGAAGAATCGAGGTTAGTACTCATATATGACACCTGACGGCAGACAGGCGTGATCGATCTGTCTACTCGGGCGTGAACGTCCCGAGGTGCAAAACCGTCTTTTATGTTATTTTCGCGGAAGGAGCGACCTGGTAGGGAAGTAGCGTGAACGTCTAAACGCTATCAGTGTAGGCTACCGTGATTGTTATGGGCGCGCGAGGTGTCGAGTCTAACCTAGGGCCCTGTGTTGAGATATGATAAGATGGATTGAGACGTAAAAGTCGAGCGTGCATTTATGGTGAGATATTTTGGGATGATGGGTGAGCGCACGCTGCATTCATGCATGTTTTCACCTACTGGGCAATCGCTCAGTTTTATGTGTTGTAGGTACGACCGAGTCCGACGTCGAGGTACGTCGCGACTGAGGCAGGCTGATGGCGGTGACTCCACGGACTTTTGAGAGCGAGGTTGTACATGGATGAAGACCTGTGGAGCGGCATTAGGGCGTTTTGATATTTTGAATATTTTGGGGCTACGGCCTTTGTAAATATACGACTTTGTAACCCGTATGTACTATAATATATTCTATTTTACGAAAAAATTTTTGTAAAATGGGTCTTCCGCGGCTTTTGTTGTGGAAATCCGCCACTAATAGTATTTAGAAAATGAGGGTCGCCACATATATGCCCGAACTTGTGAGTATGATCTGCAACATGATATGTGACTTATGTGCTGTACTTGGCGTTGTTTATTTGATGGTTGATTGCTTGGTATATGTGAATAAATGCGACGTGAACCTGATGAACTTGCGGAATACTTGTGATTTATGTTCCATGTGTACGGATTGAGTCATTGCTATATGAATTGCATCATGTACTGGTTATAATTGTCAGATGTTGCATCATGAAAGCTAAGAGAAATCTGTTATGACCTCTACGACCTCGAATCATCCCGAAAGGGAGATGATACGGATATATATCCCTACAAATCGAGGGATCACAGAGTCCTGTACAGGCGCATATGCTTATATGATTACAGAGTCCCATGCATGGGCACACGTGTGCTATCGATATTCTTGGTCCTAGCCGGTTCATAACAGAGATTTAAAATGAATTTGCATATAGTCTCATGTGTTACAGTTATGTGGGTGAATATGTGACGGTGTTTATTTGTTATATGGTTTTCTATCTAGCTATGTGCTATGTGCTAATAGATGTATTCATATGATGTTGATTAACATGTTGTCGATCATACTCTGAAATATTGTTTCTTCCAGTTGTTGTAGATAGAAGTTGATCTTCTCACATTTTGGCTTTTATCAAAGCATGGATACAAGGTCGGTCGGCTGCATTCTAATCCTTCTCCTTCGGCTCATCGTTTGCATACCCTTCATGCATTAGTTCCACTAGCATTGTGATGTTGTGTTATACTTTGGGAGACGATGATATGTATATATATGTACATTATCAGTTGAGTTTTTGGATGATTGGGTATGTGTGTTGATGAAAAATATTTTTGAAACGATCATGGGTTTTAGATTTCTTTTAGTGGTGTTCAGGTTACTTTTACATTTCTTTTTAAACAGAGTTTACGCGGTTTAATTTCTCAAATTGTACTCGTTTGTTTTAAAAAAAAATGCTTTGAAAATTATATGATTTATGTTTATGAGACGGAGCGTCACAAAACCTCTCCCATGTCATCGTGCATGGATCCTCGAGGCTCTTTGTCATATCCCACCAATGTCCCGCACTTCCACGTAACATGAAAGAAGCACAAGTCACTTTGTCTTCTTCTGGCACTCGACTATAGTGGAACATGTTCTCAAGGGTACGGATCCAATCATCTGCAGCTGTGGGATCAACTGCCTCGTCAAAAGTAGGCGGATTTAGCTTCCTAAACCTTTTCCCAGCAACTTCTATTCGTTTCGTCGGATTTGATGGATTGCCTCGTTGTTCGCTAGTATCCCTTCGTTGGATTAATTGCTGAATTTGCTCAGACTGGCGCTGAACGAGTTCGGTAAGTCTGATTATAGCAGTATCTCGTTCATCGACGGGGCTCGATGTCTCCCCGATGCTATCTCCTCTCGTGCGTACCATAGTTTTTAGATCTGCGATTGAAAAATATTTTCTCATTTGAGCTTAATTGGACTAGATTTTGCTTTCGATCTATGTGCGAACGATTTGATATCTCCGCTGAACGAAATCTATGTGCGAACGATTTGATATATGTTAATTGCAATTATCTTCGATCATTTGAGCTTAATTTTTAGATCTGCGATTGAAAAATATTTTCTCATCTTCAAAGTTTTCTTCACTGTTCGTGCTTAATTGGACTAGATTTTGCTTTCGATCGAGTTAATCGAGTGTTTCAGATGATTACCCAACGTATTTCGATCGATTAACTATGCTTAATGTGTTAATTTGAGTGTTAATTGAAGATTTCGCAGAACATTCTCGCGTTTTCGCACCATTCATAGATTTTCGTATCAAGCTTGATTTTCGCATGACATGTTTTCGTATCAGCTTTCGCATTGACTCTGTTTTTCGTATCACTCACATTCTATTATTTTTCGCATTGACTTTCATAATAGTGGTACGAAAAAGACCATAGATTTTCGCACGAAAAACTTTCCATACGAAAAAACTTGAAAACTTTCGCACGATAGTGACAATACGAAAATTTTTCACGTGCGAAAACTTTCTTCGTGCGAAAACTTTAAATTTTCTTGTACGAAAAACTTTTGTCATACGAAAATACTCTTGCTTTTTCGAACGAAAAACTTCCCATACGAAATTTGTTTTAAGTACGAAAATATTCTAGAAAATTATATTGATACGAAAATAAATCAGTTTTTGCGTACGAAAAATATTCGTTATACGAAAAAGTCATTTGATACGAAAATTAATTTTTCTCGTACGAAATATATCACAATACGAAAATTATTTGGTACGAACGCTATAGACCCGAAATTTTTTTCTTTTCGCAAGCTACAGTTCACCCGAAAAGCTACTGTTCAGCCGAAAAATATTTTTTTCGCAAGCTACTGTTCATTCGAAAAAGGTTTTCGCACACTATTCATTCGAAAAACAAATCTTTGATACGAAAAACAATTTGTTCGTACGAAAAAGATATCGATACGAAAACTTTTGATTTTCATACGAAAAATATTTTTTTCTCATACGAAAAAGCTTGAATACGAAAAAATATTATTCTCGTACGAAGACGTTCCATACGAAAAAAAATTTATTCTCGTACGAAAAGGTTTGCATAAGAAAATTTTATACCCGAAAACAAAATTTCCATACGAAAAATATTTTGTCGTACGAAAACATATACGAAAAACATTTTTTTTGTCGTACGAAAACATACGAAACATTTTTCAAAGTTTTCGAACGCTACAGTGAATACGAAAACTTTTATCGTACGAAAACCTATACGAAAACTTGCACAAATGGGAAAAAGATTTTCGGAACACAAAATTTTCGATAGTTTTAGGTAAAAAAAAAAAAAAAAAAAAAAAAAAAGAGGCCATAAAAAAAAAAGGGGGAGAAAAAGAAAAATAAGGCCATAAAAATTAAATAAATGAAAATAAGGCCATAAAAAAAAAAAAAAAAAAAAAAGGAGGCCATGAAAAAAAAAAGGGGGAGAAAAAGAAAAATAAGGCCATAAAAAATTAAATAAATAAAAATAAGGCCATAAAAAAAAAAAAAAAAAAAAGAGGGGGAGTGGATAGAAAAGGTGCAAGAATTTCAAAAGAGCGTATTACCATAGTTTATTGTAAAAAGCGCATACGTTTTAGGGGGAGTGATACTCATAAGCGCATACTTAAAAGGCGCACATTTTAAAGGGGGAGTGATACTTCATTTACTAAAGGCGCTTGACCTGAAAGAAAGTAATATGCAAATTTCTACAAGAAAGCACATGTTTAGGGGGAGCAAGAGCATCATATTTGAAATAGCACATCTATTTAGGGGGAGCAAGGGCATCATATTAGAAATAGCGCAACTATTTAGGGGGAGTGTTACAATGAAAAGGCGCTAGAGCTTCACGGAAGAATGCCCTGAATACAAACTTCATGCTTTTAAGAGGGAGTGCTACCTAAATGTCAATAAAACGCATGGACACAAAAGAGTTGTTCACATACCTGTTCCAAAGGTTCAGTCGACCCAACTGATCCTAACCCAGGAACAAACCCCGAGTGTATGTGAGGGTATTGAGCGTATCACGATGACATCCTTACAACTCAACCACAAACTATCCGGACTACAACCAATATAGGTACATGACTGATTTATCAGATCCCGGGTAGAAGACGCCTCATCTGGTCCAAAGGCGCATGCACAACCTTCCTCCGCTACTCATTTGTCTCCCTAAAGACAGATGTTTCAATATCTCATGGGGAACCGCATATGCTATCACCGTTTCATTTGGAAGCGGGAGATATTGAACAAAGTGGTCCACAGCCCCACACCACGACTTTCTTGAACACTTTAATGTCTAGTGTGTCCTCATAACCTAAATTTTTTTACATTTTCTAGGACACATACATTCTTTTACACACATATTGCAGGTCTACGTGACCATGCCAGAACTTTTGTAGACGCATCATTCAATGATGTGCTTCTATGATCAGAAGGAAGTCCTGCCGTTGCAACATCAAAACAACAACGGTAGCAGGCCATCTTCTGGAGCACGACTCTAGAATGATGTCAACGGGTTGCCTATGTGGCCCCGTAGTCCCTTCAAATGCAAGTCTGTGTGACTTTGCATCAACGACCAAGAGTGACATCGAGGGATGTCTCACGATGATTGGTCGTCTGTCCCGTTTTTCAGGTACTTCATCCGGAATTCAACGCCAACACGTTCAGCGAACACTCTGGTTCACCTTGATCACACAGCATGACGATACAAATGAATCGCCATGAGGGGGAGAAGCATATCAGGGAGGCCAAGCACGTGAACTCATTAAAGAAGCCAAGCTTTCAACGCACGTGCTGAACCACAACAAACAAGACCTCTCTCCATGGTTCGAGCGTACACGACAAGTCAATGCTGATGATCCGCGAGACTCTGATATATGAAAGAAGGTGACGAATATTCAAGTTGCAAAGAAGAAAATGAGGGTGCATGTAAATAGGGGGAGACTGAAGATTCTCCAGACGCTCTCAGATATTTCTTCAAACAGCAACAAAGACCGTGTCAAATTCGAAGTTGAGCACAAAGGGGGAGATTGTTGGAAATTATTCTGTTGTGTTCAACTGATGATGAAGACTGAAGATTCGAGAGACAAAGACAACCGAAGCTTCAATTATAATTGAACACTAAGGGGGAGATTGTTGGAAGTATTTTATAGTGTTCAGTAATCAAGTTATCTTTGTCTAGGGACTTAATTGTAATATATGTATAGTTAGGGACTAGAATGCAAATATACCAATATTGATTGGTATATATAGGGCAAGTGTGTGTAAAATACACACAACTTGAGTTTAGCTTTCTCTCACTAGAAACACTCTCTCTAATCACTATCTAAGCTAGGGTTAATTGTAGAGAGAGAAAGAGGATAATTGTAGAGAAAGTGTGTGATTAATGAAGTTTTGATTGATTTAATCCTTAAGCTTCCGCTCGCATTATCATCGAGGTAAATCTATCGAATCTATGCTCGAGTTCATATGTTGGATGTTAAAAATGGACCTAACAAGCGCACGCTGCATTCATGCATGTTTTCACCTACTGGGCAATCGCTCAGTTTTATGTGTTGTAGGTACGACCGAGTCCGACGTCGAGGTACGTCGCGACTGAGGCAGGCTGATGGCGGTGACTCCACGGACTTTTGAGAGCAAGGTTGTACATGGATGAAGACCTGTGGAGCGGCATTAGGGCGTTTTGATATTTTGAATATTTTGGGGCTACGGCCTTTGTAAATATACGACTTTGTAACCCGTATGTACTATAATATATTCTATTTTACGAAAAAGTTTTTGTAAAATGGGTCTTCTGCGGCTTTCGTTGCGGAAATCCGCCACTAATAGTATTTAGAAAATGAGGGTCGCCACAGGTGGTATCAGAGCTTAGGTTATAGATTCTGAAGACTATCCATGTACGACCGCTCAAAAGTCTGGAGGATCAGCCTTTGCCTGTAAGCTTTTATGTTTCAAGTATAACTGAATGTAGAAGTAATATACCTACCTGTATGAATAATTGTAGATAATAATAAGAATGCCGAGAGGAAGAAAAAGAGACGCGGGTGAATCTAGTCGTAGGGCTGAAACCGAGTCCCCTACTAATGAGTGGGACTCTACCATCTTACGACTTACTGAACTGGTCCAACGACAATCGGACCAGATCAATGAACTTATCCATAATAGGAACTCGTCTGAACATGGTCAGTCTCCACAACCGGAGCGTATAGAGATTATAGGAGAGAGATTCAGAAAACTAAACCCCCCAACGTTTGCGGATGCCACTGACCCTGCAGTAGCAGAAGATTGGCTGCGTACAATTGAAGATATGTTTATCTATAGTCGGGTGCCGGAGGATGAAAAGGTCCTTTGTGTTGTTTCCATGCTAAGGGGAAACGCTAGGTTCTGGTGGGACACAGTCAAGGTCTTGGAGAATCCAATGACAATGTTGTGGGAACGATTCAGAGAATTGTTCCACAGCAAATACTTCACAGCCCACGAACAAGAAAGAAGGATGCACGAGTTCATGTGCTTAAAACAAGGAGGGAAAACAGTCGCAGAGTATATTCGCAAATTTGAGGAGCTGTCTCGTTTTGCCCCTCATATGGTGACAACTAATCTCTTGAAGATAACGAGGTTTATAATGGGCCTCAAACCCGAAATCTATCGAGACTTAAGTATAGCGGGAGCCCGACAGATGGAATTCACACAAGTGGCAGAGCGGGCGATGATTGCTGAGCAAGCGGAGGCGCAGATTGTCGAGGCTCAAGAGGCGAAAAGAAGAAGAGAGAATCAGCAAGGAACAGGGGGTGATCGTAAACGCCAATTCTTTGGCAGAGGTCCTAGTAATCAAGGAAACCGCCAGGGTCAACAAAACTGGCGTCCAAAGTCAATGCCTAATCAAGGACCGACTAGCTTCCCGAATAAACCCCCAAACTTTACGCCCCAATGCCCAAAATGCGGGCGCTATCATGTTGGAGCTTGTGTCAGAACGGGGCCAAATCCAAATCCCCAGTGCTTCCGATGCGGGAGATTAGGCCATTATGCCAGAAATTGTCAAGAAAATTTTCCGCAGAACTCGACCCAACCACCGGTCCGACCTCTACCCGTTCCAGCTCGAGTTTTCACCTTGACGAACGAGGAGGCAGAAGCAAACCCCTCGGTAGTAACGGGTACGTTAACTATCTATAACATACCTACATCTGTGCTCATTGATTCGGGAGCCACACATTCGTTTGTGTCGGCTAAATATGTGGCAAAGGTGGGAATATCTCCTACCTTATCTGAGTGTAACTATGTAGTAAGCTTACCACACGGTGATCCGACACACACTAATCAAGTGTTGGAAGGATGCTCCGTGATCATAAAGGGTAGAAAGTTAAGAGTCGATTTGATCGTAATCCCGATGAACGACTACGATGTTATCTCCGGGATGGATTGGCTTTCAAGATATGGAGCCATCATTGACTGTAATAGAAAGATAGTAAGATTCCAATTACCCGAGGAAGAGGTGTTTACTTTTTCGGTTAAGGTAAATCAGAACAGTATCCCTCGAATTTCTGCTTTAAAGGCTCAACGACTTTTGGGGTCAGGTTGTGAGTCTTTTCTAGTATATGCGGTGAAAGCAGATGAGTTATCTCCTCCAGAACTAAAACACGTGCCAATAGTCAACGAATACGCCGATGTATTTCCTGATGATCTCCCGGGGTTACCCCCTGATCGAGAAATACAGTTCACGATAGATCTGGTGCCAGGAGCAGCCCCAATCTCTAAAGCCCCTTACCGTCTAGTGCCTAATGAACTATGAGAGTTGAAAGAACAGCTGGAGGAACTGTTGCAAAAGGGGTTCATTCAGCCCAGCTTCTCACCGTGGGGAGCACCAGTTCTTTTTGTACGGAAGAAGGATGGGTCGATGAGGCTGTGCATCGACTACAGAGAGCTGAATAAAAGCACGATCAAGAATAAATATCCATTGCCGAGGATCGACGATTTATTCGACCAATTGCAAGGTGCTACGGTATTCTCGAAAATCGACCTCCGTTCTGGATACCATCAACTGAAGATCAGGGAGTCAGATATTCCGAAAACCTCGTTCAGCACGAGGTACGGCCATTACGAGTTTTTGGTCCTGCCTTTCGGGCTGACAAATGCACCAGCCGCTTTTATGGACCTGATGAATCGGGTTTTCAAAGACTTTCTTGATCGCTTTATTATCGTCTTCATCGACGATATTCTCATATATTCTAAGACGAAAGAAGAACACGCAACCCATCTACGCACTGTCTTAGGAATTATGCGGGAGAAACAGCTCTACGCCAAATTTAAGAAGTGTGAATTCTGGTTGGAGCAAGTAGCCTTTCTGGGACACGTCATTTCTGGAAATGGAATCTCGGTGGATCCCAGTAAGATCGAAGCAGTGAATAACTGGCCACGACCCACTACTCCTACTGAAGTACGGAGTTTTCTAGGACTTGCAGGATACTACCGTAAGTTCATTGCTGACTTCTCTAGTATTGCCTCAACCCTGACGAATCTGACAAGGAAGAATATGCCGTTCGTATGGACGGAATCATGTGAGCAGAGCTTCCAGGAACTGAAGAGACGGCTTACTTCAGCCCCAATTTTGACGATACCATCGGGAACCGGAGGATTTTCGGTCTATAGCGACGCATCGAAGAATGGCTTGGGATGCGTGTTGATGCAAAATGGGAAGGTTATCGCATATGCTTCTCGACAATTGAAAGAGTACGAGAAGAATTACCCAACACACGATCTGGAACTCGCAGCGGTAGTTTTCGCTCTGAAGATTTGGCGGCACTACCTTTACGGAGAAAGATGCGAAATCTATACGGACCACAAGAGCCTGAAGTACTTCTTCACCCAGAAGGAGTTGAATATGAGGCAACGACGTTGGTTAGAACTCGTTAAGGACTATGACTGCGTGATCAATTACCATCCAGGCAAAGCGAACGTAGTCGCCGATGCATTAAGCCGAAAAACCGTAAATGCAGAACTTTGCAGACTTGAAGTGGAAATAGTAAATTTGGGCGAGGTTGAAACGAAATTAGCAGCACTGACCCTTCAGCCCACATTACTAGAAAGGATCAGGAGGGCACAAGAAGAAGACGAACTCTACTTAAAGATCCGAAGTGCGCAAATGGAGCAAGCACCACCCGACTTCAAAATACGAGAAGACGGGAGTTTACGATACAAGAATCGCTTATATGTACCCAATGACGAGGAGCTACGACGAACCATAATGACGGAAGCACACGCCACGACATACTCGGTACACCCAGGTGCTACAAAAATGTATCAAGACTTACGAACAACCTACTGGTGGCCAGGAATAAAGAAGGACATTGCGGCATTCGTAAGTCAATGTCTAACATGTCAGCAGGTTAAGGCGGAACACCAACGACCGGCAGGACCTTACAACCCCTACCAATTCCCGAATGGAAGTGGGACCACATTACGATGGATTTTGTCGTCGGCTTACCGAAGACTGTAAAAGGCCACGACGCCATTTGGGTGATTGTTGATCGCCTAACCAAATCTGCTCATTTTCTGCCGATTAGCTCAACCTTTTCCATGGAGCGGTACGCGGAGTTATATATTCAGGAAATAGTTCGACTCCATGGGATTCCATCTTCTATCGTCTCGGATCGAGATCCGAGATTTCTATCAAATTTCTGGAGAAGTTTACAGAAAGCAATGGGAACCAAACTCTCGTTCAGTACCGCCTACCATCCTCAGACAGACGGACAATCCGAACGAACGATCCAAACCCTTGAGGATATGTTACGTGCATGCGTACTAGACTTCGAGGGAAATTGGAGCAAATACCTCCCATTGATCGAGTTCTCATACAATAATAGCTATCACGCGACGATTGGGATGGCACCGTACGAGGCCTTATACGGGCGTAAATGCCGATCTCCAGTACACTGGGATGAAGTCGGCGAGCGAACATTATTAGGCCACGACATGATACGTGAAATCACGGAAGCCATAGAGAAAATTCGGGAGAAAATGCGAACGGCTCAAAGTAGACAAAAGAGCTATGCGGATCAGAGACGGAAGCCATTGGAATTCGTAGAAGACGACTGGGTATTTTTGAAGATATCCCCGATGAAAGGCGTAAAGCGATTCGGACGAAAAGGCAAGCTGAGTCCAAGATTTATAGGCCCATTTAAAATTATTAAACGAGTCGGCGAGGTCGCGTATCAGTTAGAATTACCAGTTTCACTGTCACAGGTCCACGATGTATTCCACGTATCAACATTACGAAAATACATCGCAAACCCAAGCCAGGTGGTGGAGAACGAGTTTTCTTATCAGCAGTTGAGGCCAGACCTAAGTTATGAAGAAAAGCCGGTAGAGATTTTGATGCAGGAAATAAAACGACTTCGGAATAAAAACGTTCCGTTAGTCAAAGTATTGTGGCGGAATCAATCAATTGAATAAGCCACTTGGGAGCGAGAGGACGATAGGAGAAATCGTTATCCCGAATTATTCCAATCAGTGTAATTTCGGGGACGAAATTCTTTTAAGGGGGAGAGGATGTAATACCCGTAAATTTTAATACGAGATTTTGATGTAAGTAACGGGATGATCATGTGACTTAGAAATTTTGATTAGTTGTCTCAAAACTTTGAAGTTAGAATATAAAGTAGAAGTTTCGGACTTAATTCGAAATTTAGTAAAGGAGATACCCGAATATGAAGAAGAATTCGGGCAAGAGAATTTCAATGCAAAATCTCGGCGAATTTCATGGAAAATCGGGAGATGACTAAGTCAAAATCTCAAGGAGGCCCGAATTCGGGCAGTAGGATGACTTTCGCCGATTCTAGCATTCGGGCAAGAAAGAGAGAGAGACCAAATTCGGGTGAAGTGTAAATAATTTTCGGGCAAGACATTTCTTAACCTAAGAGGAAAAACTCGTCACCTCCTTGTCACCTACTTATCATCATTTACCTCAAAGTATATCTATACCCCATTAAGTGAAAAACAGAGAACATTTTCGAAACCAAGAAAGGAGAAGAAAAGGGGAGAAGAAAACCTTCAAACTCAATAACCAACGATCGAGAGCTCGGAAAAATCTTAGAACACGTAAATTTCGGACGTGAGGTAGGTGAAATCTTTCATCTACAACCATGAAAATATTATGTGTTTTATGTGATAATGTATTTTGTTATGATCTTACGTGACTTACATGATGATTAGGTGAATTTTCGGGTGGCTATATGCTTTAAAAAAAAAAACCCAGATTTTTGGGTTTGAATCTATGTTACGTGTTATAGTTGTATTTACATGGAAGTTGAATGAGTTAGGAATGTTTTCGGGTGGATGTTATTCGGGCACTTGAATGTTTTCGGGTGTTTGAATAGTTTTTGGGCATAGTACTTGTACTGTAAGTCTGGAATTTATATAAATTCGGATAGGTATACGTTTTCGGGTCTTTTAAATATTCTGAGTCAGAAAGGAAATTCGGCGAATTGTGTTTATTTTCGGGTAAAGAGTTTCGGGCCTTCGAAAGATATTCGGGCTCAAGTTTTCGGCGTTTAAAACTAAGATTTTCGGGTGGAACTGTCGGGCCACATTCTCGGGTCAAAACATTTTCGGCGTCAGACTCATTTTCGGGCAGCAACTTTCGGGCTTGAATAAAATTCGGGTCTTTGTCATTGGAGGAAAATAAAATTCGGGTCTTTGTAAAAAAAAAAAATGTAATTCGGGTCTTTGTAAAAAAAAAATTCGGTAACGCTTTGATATAGTGATGAGCAGGGTAGATCGTGATTGCGTTGATGATTCGTAGAAGAATCGAGGTTAGTACTCATATATGACACCTGACGGCAGACAGGCGTGATCGATCTGTCTACTCGGGCGTGAACGTCCCGAGGTGCAAAACCGTCTTTTATGTTATTTTCGCGGAAGGAGCGACCTGGTAGGGCAGTAGCGTGAACGTCTAAACGCTATCAGTGTAGGCTACCGTGATTGTTATGGGCGCGCGAGGTGTCGAGTCTAACCTAGGGCCCTGTGTTGAGATATGATAAGATGGATTGAGAGGTAAAAGTCGAGCGTGCATTTATGGTGAGATATTTTGGGATGATGGGTGAGCGCACGCTGCATTCATGCATGTTTTCACCTACTGGGCAATCGCTCAGTTTTATGTGTTGTAGGTACGACCGAGTCCGACGTCGAGGTACGTCGCGACTGAGGCAGGCTGATGGCGGTGACTCCACGGACTTTTGAGAGCGAGGTTGTACATGGATGAAGACCTGTGGAGCGGCATTAGGGCGTTTTGATATTTTGAATATTTTGGGGCTACGGCCTTTGTAAATATACGACTTTGTAACCCGTATGTACTATAATATATTCTATTTTACGAAAACGTTTTTGTAAAATGGGTCTTCCGCGGCTTTCGTTGCGGAAATCCGCCACTAATAGTATTTAGAAAATGAGGGTCGCCACATATATGCCCGAACTTGTGAGTATGATCTGCAACATGATATGTGACTTATGTGCTGTACTTGGCGTTGTTTATTTGATGGTTGATTGCTTGGTATATGTGAATAAATGCGACGTGAACCTGATGAACTTGCGGAATACTTGTGATTTATGTTCCATGTGTACGGATTGAGTCATTGCTATATGAATTGCATCATGTACTGGTTATAATTGTCAGATGTTGCACCATGAAAGCTAAGAGAAATCTGTTATGACCTCTACGACCTCGAATCATCCCGAAAGGGAGATGATACGGATATATATCCCTACAAATTGAGGGATCACAGAGTCCTGTACAGGCGCATATGCTTATATGATTACAGAGTCCCATGCATGGGCACACGTGTGCTATCGATATTCTTGGTCCTAGCCGGTTCATAACAGAGATTTAAAATGAATTTGCATATAGTCTCATGTGTTACAGTTATGTGGGTGAATATGTGACGGTGTTTATTTGTTATATGGTTTTCTATCTAGCTATGTGCTATGTGCTAATAGATGTATTCATATGATGTTGATTAACATGTTGTCGATCATACTCTGAAATATTGTTTCTTCCAGTTGTTGTAGATAGAAGTTGATCTTCTCACATTTTGGCTTTTATCAAAGCATGGATACAAGGTCGGTCGGCTGCATTCTCATCCTTCTCCTTCGGCTCATCGTTTGCATACCCTTCATGCATTAGTTCCACTAGCATTGTGATGTTGTGTTATACTTTGGGAGACGATGATATGTATATATATGTACATTATCAGTTGAGTTTTTGGATGATTGGGTATGTGTGTTGATGAAAAATATTTTTGAAACGATCATGGGTTTTAGATTTCTTTTAGTGGTGTTCAGGTTACTTTTACATTTCTTTTTAAACAGAGTTTACGCAGTTTAATTTCTCAAATTGTACTCGTTTGTTTTAAAAAAAAATGCTTTGAAAATTATATGATTTATGTTTATGAGACGGAGCGTCACAAAACCTCTCCCATGTCATCGTGCATGGATCCTCGAGGCTCTTTGTCATATCCCACCAATGTCCCGCACTTCCACGTAACATGAAAGAAGCACAAGTCACTTTGTCTTCTTCTGGCACTCGACTATAGTGGAACATGTTCTCAAGGGTACGGATCCAATCATCTGCAGCTGTGGGATCAACTGCCTCGTCAAAAGTAGGCGGATTTAGCTTCCTAAACCTTTTCCCAGCAACTTCTATTCGTTTCGTCGGATTTGATGGATTGCCTCGTTGTTCGCTAGTATCCCTTCGTTGGATTAATTGCTGAATTTGCTCAGACTGGCGCTGAACGAGTTCGGTAAGTCTGATTATAGCAGTATCTCGTTCATCGACGGGGCTCAATGTCTCCCCGATGCTATCTCCTCTCGTGCGTACCATAGTTCCGTAATTCTGTTACTCTTTTCGACATACAAAATGTGGCCAACATGATTCATGCAACAAAAAAACACATAACACATAATAATATAACTTACGCGGTAAAGCCGTGCTTCCACAATCCTTTTGAAATCATGTACATGGACAGTCTACAGAACCTGTAACCGTGCTCTGATACCACACCTGTGACGACCCATGCCACTACACCACTATATGACACTAATGACACTAGAATGCGATTTTAAGAAGAATAAAACGCGTGAACCCTGTTTGAAACTCATCGCTATACCTTGAACATGACCATAAAACCAACACTCAAACCTACAAAACTCGTTAAAACCCGATAAAATACCTTTATCTTTCAAAACATGTCTCCCACAACATCCAAAATAACATTTTCATCACTGCTCGACTCGACCATCACAACCTATATATACATATATATATAACGTTGTCCCAGAAAATAATAAAGCACACTCCAAACGACATATAAAAGACAAACCAAACCCGACACAAAAGAAACTCGCCCGCCCACAGGTCGCCATCCATGTACACGCCATCTCAAAAGTCTGCGGGAGCTTCAACAGCTAGCCTCGCAACAAACATCAAACAAGCATCATCGGGTTCACCTACAACACATGAACTACATGAGCTAATTGCTCAGTAAGCGAATGTCATAACAGTAATAAACTCATGTATGTGATGCATGGAATTATATCAACCTGCGGTATAAATTCCTTGACTATGAAACATGTGCAACGTGCTATGATGAAATGCCGCTCATGCTCTCAAAATCATATCCTCGTACGCTCATAATCATACACTCCATATGGGCCCTGAGACCGAATACTACGGTACCGAAGGGCTCAATAAATATCAATGGGGCCTATAAATATACTACTAGATGGTCTTTTTCACCCACCTAGAGGTGAAGAGCTCGGTGGACCCTCCTGTCAAAAGGTGGTTTCCTCCCACTACGAGATTCACAAACATATGCTGGATAGTCTTTTTCACCTACCCAGCGGGAAGGACTTTTTCACCCTCCCAATAAGGACGTCGTCACGTCAGGCCAATAAGGGCGACGTACCGCCAAAGGGGAAGAGCTCGGTGGACCCTCCTGTCAAAAGGTGGTTTCCTTCCACTACGAGATTCCCTCGCATACCGTAGCATCGTCTCACAAAATAACATGACAATCCTCACGTAAGCAATAATCGCCCAAAGCGATATAACATGATAATCCTCAATCCTCACATACTCAACAATCGCCCAAAGTGATATAACATGACATCACTACATGAGACCGTGTGCAATATGCAATGCATACCAAACTCATACTCGAAACAATAACTCATATCGAACATCATAAAACATATACCAATGTGTTCGAGATAACAAATAATTTACCACTAATCATATATGTTCATGTCTCAACAAAGAAATAACATATACGGCGACTCGCGCCCGAGGTGTATATTAAAGTCACACATGAATTAAATAAACTATTTTCCTCATGAAAACCAAAGTCCTTCTTAATTTCCACATGAATTAAATAAACTATTTTCCTCATGAATTAAATAAACTATTTTCCCCATACTCGAGATACCAAAGTCCTTCTTAATTTCTGATTTACAATAGATTACAGAACATATAAATAAACTATTTTCCTCAAGGTACGTACTGTGAGACATCTAATGAAAACCATTTGATTCTAACATGTATAACCTATATGCGATTATGTGTGTGTATATTAAATAAGACATATTAACTCACACATGAATTAGAATGTTACTAACAGTTTATGGGCACGCTAGAGCTTCTGAGTATGGGGGAAAATGGACAGTAAAGGAAGAAATGAGGGTTTTCAAGCTTGGCTTAAGGATGTTGATACATCACGTCTTTACCCTTGGTGTTAAGTAATGATAATTGCAATGTTAGGCCGGTAATATTGTTCGTTTCACCCCATAAATTATTTAATAACAAATTTTTTATTCATTTCTAGTAGCACTTATCAACATCTACCTATACCAATGGGTTTTGAAAATTAACCATGCATACTAGCTAGGCACGTATCTGATTACCAAAACTGACTCAAATAATTTAACTAAAAGGACTTCTAAGTAATTTCCATTTCAATATTCCTACATCTTATTTATTTAATTTAATATTTATTTTATTTATTAATATTACCTTTATTATATAAATATTTCAATAAAAATGTCATAATTAATAGTTCTTACTTTAGTCAAATTTATGCATGAAGTATGCATCCCCGGAAAAACGCTCATCGTATGTTAAACATAAACTCGGGTATGATGTAACAAATATTATGCATAGTCAAGCACATAATTCAAATAAGTTAGAGCGTGCAATGCATGATTCATATTGGCCAAATTAGGATTACGAATTTACTCGGGTATTATAACTACTATCGTGCCTCAAGTCAGAGGATTAGTTGTAATACCTTAAAGTAATTAAAGCCTTGTCCAAAAACAAAATTCACAGCCCAAGCCCACTTAGTTGTTTAATTCTTCATTTTACCATTTAAGCACATGTTTAACTCTTCCTTCATTCCTAAGTTAGACGTGAGAATAACACAGAGCAGAGAAAAAAAAAAAAACAGATGAGAAAACCGTGGGAGCTGGATTATTACAACATAGCTTTTGTTTAGTTCAAGTTGTATCAAGGCAAGGTAGGTTCCTAAGTGTTCATCATCTAATATCATGTTCTATTTTTTTTATTTCAACTGCTGCTCTGCTGTATTTTTCGAATTTGATCATGTTATACTGCTCCGAATCTTATAAAACTAATATCGTTCGAAAGCTAGTTTCTGGAGCTTTTCACAGCCAATTGAATCAGCTCGTTCCGACATCTCTTTTGTTATGAATTTGTGAACTCGCTGCTGTGAACCTTGCTTCTACCGCCTCTGTAATTGTCTGTTTTAACCCCTCTATACTGTTCCAATTGATCCGAAACTTGTCTCTATTGAAAGATAACTTTCTCAGCTTTTCATTGCCGCTGAAATCAAATAAATCCGATAAGTATACGATATTTGATGAATTTCTGAAGTCCCTGCTGCAAACCAGGATTGATTTTATAAATTGTTGGATTAATTCGAATTTCTCTTTGATTCTGGTTCAAATGACCTTGGGACAGTATCAATGATCTGTTGTGATGATCTTTAAGTAGTTTCGATGCAGTCTTGGATATCGGAAGATCGGTTTGTGTTATAGGTTTAAAAGACATCATATGCTATCGATTTCTCGAATATTGTTGAATTGAAATCGTTACCTCCTGTCTAGGCAAAGGAGCGTCGACAAAGGACTCGGGAGCAGCTTCAGATGTTGGGGAAGCTTAGGCGTTTATTTGTGAGTTGATAATACGGGGACGCCTTCCCTTCATGGGATGTGTGAACCTCGCGATGTATTGTTTTGTTTGTCTTTACATGAAAGTATTTTATATTGGCTGGTCGATATGATAGTGAGCCTTGCCGGCTATAGGATGATTATATGAGTTACTATTGATGTGCATATGGGCGTATATGTGGTTTCGTATATTTGTTTGAGGATTGCACGAGAGATTATGTGACGTGATGACGTGTCATTATTCCATGCTATTGAGTTGACTGGTGTGTTCGTGATTATGATATGGATCTATTCATTGATGTTGCATATACTCGGTACCGAGTTATAAGTAGCCCGAATAGCCACGTTCGGGTGAGTGATGTTGGAAATTACTCTGTTGTGTTCAACTGATGATGAAGACTGAAGATTCGACATACAAAGACAACCGAAGCTTCAATTATAATTGAACACTAAGGGGGAGATTGTTGGAAGTATTTTATAGTGTTCAATAATCAAGTTATCTTTGTCTAGGGACTTAATTGTAATATATGTATAGTTAGGGACTAGAATACAAATATACCAATATTGATTGGTATATATAGGGCAAGTGTGTGTAAAATACACACAACTTGAGTTTTAGCTTTCTCTCACTAGAAACACTCTCTCTAATCACTATCTAAGCTAGGGTTAATTTTAGAGAGAGAAAGAGGTTAATTAGAGAGAAAGTGTGTGATTAATGAAGATTTGATTGAATATTACCCAAATGCTTCCGCTCAATCTTGTTCAAGGTAATTTCGATTAAATCTATGCTCGAGTTCTTCGTTGGATGTTAAAAACGGACCTAACAATTGGTATCAGAGCCAAAATCGTTGTTGAATTGATCGATTTGTGTTGCTGAATTTTTTTTTTCGTATGATGTTCTTCACGCAAATAAGCTTTTTCGCATGATCAATTTGATTTTCACATGATGTTTTGATTGCTGTTTTCGCCTGATATTGAACGAAAAACTGTTCGCGAATCATTTGGTGTATGTTAATTGTGATTATCTTCGATTAATTGAGCTCAATTTGGACTGAGATTGAAATTTGCGATCGAAATTTTTTTCTTCATCTTCAAACTGTTCTTCGCTGAAATTACTAAATTGGAGTATATTTTGGATTCGATCGTGTTAATCGAGTGTTTTATATGATTACCCAGTCAATTTCGATCGATTAACTGTGCTTAAAGTGATAATTTGAGTGTTATTTGAAGATTTCGCATATAAAATCACGTTTTTCGCACCAAACAAAAGTTTTCGCACCAAAAATATTTTCGCACCATTCATAAGAAAGTTTTCGTATCAAGATATTTTCGCATTGACCAAAGTTTTCGTATCTCTCACAGACACATAAATGTTTTGCATTGACTTTGCATTTTCGTATACTGTAGCATACGAAAACTGTAGATACGAAAAATTCACATACGAAAACTGATTCTCGTACGAAAAAGACTTTGGTTCCATACGAAAAACATCTCAAAGTTTTCGAACGCTACAGTGAATACGACAACTTTTATCGTCCGCAATTCTATACGAAAAATTTGTGGTACGAAAAGCAATTTTATTTTCAATACGAAAAAAAGTGCGTACGAAAAAAAAGTTTCCCATACGAAAAAAAAAAAAGAGTTTTCGTACGAAGAAGGGTCCAATACGAAAAACATTTTGCTTTGACTTTCGTACGTAAAACTCTTTGATACGAAAAAAAAAAACAATTTTATTCTCATACGAAAAAGGTGTTTGTACGAAAAAGATATCAATACGAAAACTTTATATACGAAAACCTTTGATTTTCATAAGAAAAATATTTTTTCTCGTACGAAAAACAATTTTTGGTTCCATACGAAAAACATTTGTCAAAGTTTTCGAACGCTACAGTGACTAAGAAAACATTTATCATACGAAAACCTATACGAAAACTTGCACAAATGAGAAAAAGATTTTCGATACCGCAAAGCTTTCGATAGTTTAAGGTAGCAAAAAAAGTCCTAAAATTTTATGTTTTTAGCTACGAGATTTTTTGCGTACCTGCTTTAAAAAGATTTCTGGTTCATTCGAAAAAGTTTTGGATAACAAAATTTTTTTTGGACTGGTAAAATTTTTCGGTACAAAAATTATTCTCGGTATAAGTTTTTTTTCTTTTCTAAATCATTTCAAAAATTTTTTTGATACCTAAACTTCTGAAAACTTAATCATTCGAAAATTTATTCGAACACATTGATCCAAAATTTAATATCAATTCAAAAACACGATAACGATAAAAAACATCCAACCCAGAAAGTAAATATGGAAGGCAACTACTTGATAAAAATCAAAGAATTAGAAGCTAAGCTAGAAAATAATTACAACTGCTTAGTTAAGAGTCTAGAAGAAAAATCTATTCTTAAAAATAAACTAACAATAGAACAAGAAAGGCTGACGAGCTTAAAGACAATGGTCGCACAACAAGAATCAACTATAAGCGAACTTACAAAAGAATTATCTACATGTAGAGACGAAAAAATAAATAGTGCAGCCCAAAATAAAAGTCTTCTTGAACAAAGAAATCAACTATATTCAAAAATTAAAGAATTAGAAGATGTTCTAGCTAAACGAGGACAAACTGAGCAGCGCGAAATAAAAGAAACTATATTGTCTCTAAATAAGTCGACTCAAACAATTGAGTCCGTGCCAAACAAGGAACATTCTATACTATCGATAAAACCCGAATCTAAGAATTGCTCTATTCCAGAAAATACTTGCAAAATTGCTGAATTAAATTCTCTTCTGGAATCAGAACGTAAAGAGTTTCGAGCAAAAATGGATAAGCTTTTAAAGGAGAATTCATTTCTCAAATATTCCTTAGAAAAGGGCACAACTACAACCATTCATCCTGTAAAACCTGAACCTTTAAACGATATATCTTCTAAACAGGATCAGAAAACTCAAATGACTAAACCTATAAAGCAGGAAAGAATAGAGCAAGACAATTCATTTTCTATTACAATAAACAAAATTGTTCCTAACTCTATTCTTCCTCCAAAAATTTCTAAAGTCATTCCAAAGATAAAGCAAGAAGCTACTAAAGCTAAAACAGACGATAAGTACACATTCTCTATTAAAACTGAAACGTCCAAAAGTAATAATTGTCTAAACAAAAGTAGCTCATTTAGTACACATTACAAAGTGAATGATGTGAGTCTAGAAGGTAGGAAATACGACACTTCTATACTTAATGCTATTGATTCTATAAGTTCGTATTCCTCTCTCAAGTACCCGGTCAAAGTCAAATCCGAATTGCATCTTAAGCGACTGGCGAAAGAGAAAATTTTCTCTTCTACAAAAAGACCCACATTCACCGATGCCGAAAAGTTAAATTTCAAAAAGGTACAACAAATTTGGAAACCTAAGCTACAAATGGAAATAAGTAGTCCTCGACAAATGTGGATTCCTATGACTGCTTTATGTGATAATTTTGCTTTCAAATTTGAACCTTATATGCATAATTGTTTCACTGCTAATAAGGGAGGACCCGTCCAAAAATGGGTACCAAAGTCCCCATAATTTGTTTTTGTAGGATCCCGATCGTACATGGTAAATAGACGACGATTGCTCCACATGTATGGTCGGTATGCGATGATGAGCAGTCGCACAAGACCCCGACACGTGTGGTATTCGGTTTGCTCCACACACGTGATCGGTATGTGACGTGAGCAAACACACCAAATCAAGACTATTCCAAAGCTCTTGATTTGACATTGTTTCTATTTTTATTTTTTAAAAAAAACAAAAAACAAAAAAAAAAACAAACAAAAAAACAAAAAAAAAAAAGGCCATAAAAAAAAAAAAAAAAAAAAAAAAGGACAAAAACAAAAAGAAAAACAAGGCCATTAAAAAAAAAATAAAAAATAAAAATAAAAATAAAAATTTTGAGCTTCAATGTTTAAAGAAGGCCGAGCCAATTTTAAATTGCAAAAGGCACTTGAGTTTTATTTTGGGGGAGTCAAACTCTATATTTACAGAATATTCGGTCTTCATATTCTATATTGTTTTTATTTAGGGGGAGTGGATCGATAGAAAAGGTGCAAGAGCTTCAAAAGAGCGTATTACCGTACTTTTATTATCAAAAGCGCATATGTTTTAGGGGGAGTGATACTCATAAGCGCATACTTAAAAGGCGCACATCTTAAAGAGGGAGTGATACTTCATTTACTAAAGGCGCTTGACCTGAAAGAAAGTAATATGCAAATTTCTACAAGAGCGCACATGTTTAGGGGGAGCAAGAGCATCATATTTGAAATAGCACATCTATTTAGGGGGAGCAAGGGCATCACATTAGGAATAGCGCAACAATTTAGGGGGAGCGTTACCTAAAAAGGCGCAAGAGATAAAAGAGAATGCCGGAAGACAAACTTCAAGCTTTGAGGGAGTGTCAACATCAATTAGCGCATGGACAATACGAGGTGTTCACATACCTGTTCCCATGGTTCAGTTCATCCCAACTGCACCTATCACAGGAACAAACCCCGAGTGTATGTGAGGGTATTCGAGCGAATAACGATGAAATCATTACACCTCAACCACAAACTATCCGGACCATAACCATATAGGTACAGGACTGATTTATCAGATCCCGGGTAGAAGACGCTTCATCTGGTCCAAAGGCGCATGCACAACCCTTCCTAGCTACTCATTTGTCTCCCTAAAGACAGATATTTCAATATCTCACGGGGAACCGCATATGCTATCAACGTTTCATTTGGAAACGGGAGATATTGAACTAAGTGGTCCACAGCCCCATACCACGACTTTCTTGAACACGTAAATGTCTAGTGTGTCCTCATCGCCTAAATGTTTTCCACTTTTCTAGGACACAAACATTATTTTACACATACTATGCAGGTCTACGTGACCTAGCAAGAACTTCTGTAGACACATTTATCGCAAAAATGTGCTTCTATGATCAGAAGGAAGTCCTGCCGTTGCAACATCAAAACAACAACGGTAGCAGGCCATCTTCTGGAGCACGACTCTAGAATGATGTCAACGGGCTGCCTATGTGGCCCCGTAGTCCCTTCAAATGCAAGTCTGTGTGACTTTGCATCAACGACCAAGAGTGACATCTAGGGATGTTTCACGATGATCGGTCGTCTGTCCCGTTTTTCAGGTACTTCATCCGGAATTCAACGCCAACACGTTCAGCGAACACTCTGGTTCACCTTGAGCACACAGCATGACGATACAAATGAATCACCATGAGGGGGAGAAGCATATCAGGGAGGCCAAGCACGTGAACTCATTAAAGAAGCCAAGCTTTCAACGCACGTGCTGAACCACAACAAACAAGACCTCTCTCCATGGTTCGAGCGTACACGACAAGTCAATGCTGATGATCCGCGCGACTCTGACATATGCAAGAAGGTAACGAATATTCAAGTTGCAAAAGAAGAAGATGAGGGTGCATGTAAATAGGAGGAGACTGAAGATTCTCCAGACGCTCTCAGCTATTTCTTCAAACAGCAACAAAGACCGTGTCAAATTCGAAGTTGAGCACAAAGGGGGAGATTGTTGGAAATTACTCTGTTGTGATCAACTGATGATGAAGACTGAAGATTCGAGAGACAAAGACAACCGAAGCTTCAATTATAATTGAACACTAAGGGGGAGATTGTTGGAAGTATTTTATAGTGTTCAATAATCAAGTTATCTTTGTCTAGGGACTTAATTGTAATATATGTATAGTTAGGGACTAGAATGCAAATATACCAATATTGATTGGTATATATAGGGCAAGTGTGTGTAAATACACACAACTTGAGTTTTAGCTTTCTCTCACTAGAAACACTCTCTCTAATCACTATCTAAGCTAGGGTTAATTGTAGAGAGAGAAAGAGGTTAATTAGAGAGAAAGTGTGTGATTAATGAAGATTTGATTGAATATTACCCAAATGCTTCCGCTCAATCTTGTTCAAGGTAATTTCGATTAAATCTATGCTCGAGTTCTTCGTTGGATGTTAAAAACGGACCTAACAAGTGAGAGTGGCATATCGAGTAAGTAGCCCGCGGCTTGGCAAACCCGGGTGAGTGAGGCCCAACACATTCACCTGTCCCTTTGCCACGTATTGATTATCATTGGAGGGTGATCGTTGGGAAGGTAACAAAGTCGATTGTGAGACTCGGCCAACGTCACCGGTGTGGGACATGCATTTCATACATATTTGATATGTTCTTTCATGGTCTAGTTGATTTAGTAGCTCATGGCATTGTGTTTAGAGTACGGTGACGGATTCGTCTGACTCTCGACAGGGAGTTTAGTTCGAGGAGGATATGGCTACCCACGCATCGTTTATGTGATGACGTGTACTTTCTTGATGTTCTTGATATGTTTTATGATTTATTTATTGTCGTATTTTACTCGTACGAGTGGAGGATACCGTTTACCTTGTAAATATGAAGTAGTCGATATATTTGATTTGTTATGGTATCATCGTTGAGAACACGCCTTCTATCCGGGGAGGTGCGTCTGTATTATCTCCTCACTGAGCCAGTGGTTTGCTCACCCCATATATATATACTTCTTTCTATCCAGGTTGTTGATATCTCTTTTGTGTGGAGGTTTGCCATTCTCGATCATTATTTCCGCTGTTGTTTCTATCATTTTGGGTACAGTATCATCTTTTTATATTGGATCCATTGGCGGGGATATTTTGGAAGGAGGTTTTGTTGTATATTATTCCTTTGTTGACCGATGTATCGAGACACTTTTTATTGTAAAACCTCCTTTGATATCTATATATATTTTTCTTTATCGAGTACCGTTTCTTTCGTGCGATTTGAGTTCGTAACTGTGAGTTGATATCAAGCCTTGCGTTTATTGAGAAACGCGGCGGCTGTCGCGCCTTCGACGCGGGTCGGGGCGTGACAGTTTCGGTGGTATCAGAGCCAGGTTGTATTCCTTTTCTTTCTTTCTTTGATGTTGCGAATGGATCCATTTTCTTTGGTATTTTTTTGTCTTTGATGAAGTATTATACTTTTAATACTAACCTCGATCTTTTCTATTGATAGTTATTATGGCACCTCCAGTTCGTACCCGAGGTCGAGGCAGGGGACGTCCATCTCGTGATCCTCCTAGTCCTCGAGGTCGCCCTATTCGTGTTCCTACGACTCCTGACGAGCAACCACAAACTCAAGGACGTGCTGAACAAATGATGACACCAGAGCAATATCAAGTGTATTACGATTATATTCGTATGCATGGTGTTCCACCACCTACGATGGGTCCTTCCTCTTCTTCTTTACCCCATAGTCTTGATATGCCGTTTGTTAATCGATCGGTAGCTCGTGATGTTCCTCCTCGCAGCGAGCCAACTCTACCTTCATCTAGTGTACCGGTTTCTAATCCAGATACGACATCTGGAGGTTCTAATCCTAGGACCGTGCGTTATATTCATGATTTGGTGAAAGATGTCGCTGATATGGGAACTCCGACATTCGAAGGTGTGCGAGATGCTACAGAAGCCGGTGCTTGGCTTAAGGAAATCATTGAGACATTCGATACTTTAATGATCGAGGAGTGTCATCGTGTGGTGATTGCAACAAAACTCTTGGGCAAAGATGCACGTCGATGGTGGCAGAATTTGAAGGAGACGTCTTCTGAGGCTATTGCTTGGCCCATCTTTGTAGGGAAGTTCAAGGATCGATACTTTTCTCAGTATAGACGGGATCAGAAAAGGAAAGAATTATTCAGCATTTATCAGGGCAACATGACGGTCGTCAAGTACGAGAGCAGATTCTTGGACTTGCGCGATTTTGTTCCAGAATCCTATACGATGAGAGATTTGTGCAAAAGGTTTGAAGATGGTCTCAATATAAATTTTCGTGATCGCTTGAAGTCGGGAGATAAATACAAGAGCCTAGATGAACTCGTGGAAGATGCATTGAGAGTGGAAGGCTTAAATCAGGCGCGACAGAAGCTAGTAAACGATCTCAAAGGAAGAGGGAAGGCGAAGCACTATCGCGAAATATGTCGAAGATGAGTCGAAGTACGGGATCTTCACGTAATATTCCTATGCCGATGCTATCTGATTCCTCTCATCCTCGTGAGCAGCCAAATAGAGGTGGGAGCATTGTGTCGGGATCCGTTAGTGGGGGTAATAGGTGTCGCCTGTCGGAATTGTTTATGCAGCCATAACGGTCCTTGCAAAGCCCCACAAGTGTGCTTTCAATGTCGACAATCGGGACTGTTGACCTTTTTGGTCCTATGCTTATGAGAGTTTTGATTATTCCAAGTAATTATGTAAATTGGGGGGTACAACTTAGAAAACTCGAAATGTATGATTTATTCTGTTTAAGTATGTATGAATATTCGACTAAGTGCTTAAATGTGAATTAATTATTAGATAGTCGAATATATGTGATCTTGTGCATTACTGGAATATTATTGTGATCACCTGGATATTAACGTTTCGAATGAATGGAATATCATCATGTTCTAAATATGGAAAGCTGTTATGCTCTATATGGAATATATGAGATTCTGTTTATTTTAGGAATAAAGTATTTCTTGATATCTCATATGTCTCACTGTGCTTGTATGGAAATTCCGTGTGCTATATATGGAATCATTCTGTGACATGAATGGAATCACATTGTGTGCTATATATGGAAAAGATATTCTGTCAAATGTGATATATGAGTTGTACACGAGATCAATCTATTTTAGGAAAGAACTTCATGAAATATCCGTTTGAATGCATCTTGATTGATTTAATATTCAGAAGATCAATTATATCTTTCCTTGTGCGTATTGGTTTTCATATTATGGAAAGTAGTTAATTGATTGGGTTTATTATGGTAAGATGCTGACTGGAACTATATATGGAATGTGTTTTGAATCGGATGAGATCACCATGCGTGGTAAGTAGTTCCTGTATATATGGTAAGAGATCATGCATGACCGTTGTCCTTAATTGGCTTATTCTTGGCATGATCTTATGAAGTTAATGCACGTTATTCTTGAGCATATCTTTGCATATTCTATGTGGTTAACTTTCCATGTGAAGTGTAGAAGCTATGATTGGCTATAAGAAGATGTTCACTTCACGACAAGGATAGACAAGACGATTGAGCCGAAGAACGAATTCCTTTGAGTGTTGAGCGTTAACTTGTGAATTATTCGTTGTTCTGCTAGAGCTTAAATTTGCGAAATCCATACCCGTGAGCGATTACCTTAGAAACCTTCTGTAAATCTGTCTTCGGACTTGTTGATCGCACAAGGAGGCACGAGTGAAGTCTTCTGCACGCGAAGGAAAGAATCGATGGATTCGGGGGTCCTTCGGTAGCGAGCTGTGTCCAGTCAGGGAGTGGTGATTCCCAGGGAAACGACGTGGAACGAAACTTGGCGTGTAGCAGCCTAGGTGGTCTAGTGTTCATCGTGCTTCGGTTGTGTAATGGTGTCAATCATTTTGTAACCATAAACGGTAATATCTTAGTGATTGACTTGAAATCTTGAGGGACAAACCTCAAGGACTGGAGTAAACCCCGGTTGGGGATATAACCAGTATAAAAATCCTGTTTCACTTTACTTTCTGTCATTTACTTTCTGTGAGACAAACCCGAAACGTTTTTTCAAAAACCAACGTGATATCTTTGGAACGTTTTTAAAGAAAAAGGAGATAACATTGATACTGCTCTGTTTTTCAATTGATAACCATTTCTACAGTCTTATTGATATATTCTTTAAGAAAGGTATTTTCAAAGAAGAAAAGCCATAAGTTTTATAAGCCTAATTCACCCCCCCCTCTTAGGCATATTTTGTACTTCAATTGGTATCAGAGCCAGGTTACTCAAACGACAGGCCTAACACGCCTGAGTAAAAGATCTAATGGCTTCTTCGAGTTTTGATATATTTGCAGAAGGTCAATCCCACTCTAGGTCACCGCTCTTCGATGGAACGAACTACGCTGTGTGGAAGAATCGTATGACGGACTTTCTTATTGTTGTCGACTATGAACTTTGGGAAACAATTATCAATGGACTGTATGCGGCTGTGAAACCAGATGGAACTCCAAAGGCTGGCCGAGAATTAACTGCTGATGATAAGAAGGGAATCACGCGAAATGCAAAGGCGAAAAACATGCTCGCATGTGCACTAACAAGAGAAGGATACAACCGTGTAAGCTCCTGCTCATCGGCTAAGGATATGTGGGACATGCTTCAAGTTACTCATGAAGGAACCCAACGAGTTGTGCAAGAAAGACTAGCTTTGCTCACGCATCAGTACGAACTGTTTGCAATGGAATCTGACGAGACCATAAGCCAGTTGTATGCCAGATTCATGGGAATCATCAACCAAATGTTTTCTCTTGGAAAGAGAGTTCCCGACAGTGAGCAAGTCAGAAAAATACTGAGATCACTTCCACGAGAATGGAATGCCAAGGTTACTGCTATTTACGAAGAAAAGGATCTGGAAGTACTAAGCATCTCCGAGTTGATTGGATCTCTTACTTCATATGAAATGATTCAAGCGTCGATGAACGAGAAATCGCAGAACAAAAATCAGAAGTCCATTGCCTTCAAATCCAACCAAGAAGAATCTGACTCAGACGACGATGAAGAGGACATGATGAATAAACTAGCCATGCTAACAAAACGATTTAAGAAGTTTCAACAGAAAAGGAGATTCAAAGGGAACTTCAACAAATTCCAGAATAAAAATAAGGGAATATCCACATCAGGAAAGAATGGTCAAAAATGTTTCCGATGCAACAAACCAGGCCACTTTGCGCAGAACTGCCCATTCAACAACGATGAGAAGCCAAGGAAACAGAAGGCCATGGTGATGGAGACAAACGACTCTGAAGTTGAACAAAGTGAGGACGAGGATCATGCTTACATGGCTGACGAGGATCAGGTATCGTTTTCTTCCTCCATTGAGAAAATACATATTCTAAACAACTTGCATAATGATTGCGAAAGTGCGTCATCTGTTTTTGATATAGAAGAAAGTAAGGAGGAATTATGTGAGTTACTACAAAATGCAGAGAGGAAGATCAAGTCGTTTAATTCCTTAACTAAAAAATTGATGAAGCAGCGAGACGATTTAGAAAAGGAAAAACATGAAGCTGATCTAGAGGTTTCACGTTTGAAAGGAGAGTTAGATATTGCTAAGAAAGAGGAAGTTCCATGTGATTGCAAGGAATTAGAAAAGAAAAACAGTGACTTACCTAGAGATATCGTCGAACTTAGGAATTCTCTAGATGTAGAAAAACATAAGGTTGATAGACTCCTTGAGGGAAAGCAGAACCTAGATATGTTGTTAAACACTCCTAGGAACGTTGGTAGGTCAGGAATAGGTTATTGCATTGAAGAAAAGCATGCTGAAAAATCTGTACCTAAGTTTAAGTATTTTTCATGCGGTAGGAATGGTCATTATTCTTATAACTGTCCTTTAAAGAAAGCAGATAGAGCTAAATATGTTTGGAGACCAAATAAATCCCCTGGGAATGCCACTGTTATATCTGATCATAACAGGAGATCACTTTCCATGCAGAATGATATCTCACGTGTAAATAGAAGTTATTTCTCCACTAACATGTTAGGACCCAACAGAAATTGGGTACCTCAGAAAAGTACTTTTACCTACAGGTACAAAGGAAAAATTCCAGCAAGAAAAACAGGTGGTATCTCGACAGCGGGTGTTCTCGCCATATGACAGGTGATATCTCTAAGTTGGTATCGTTGAAAGCGTGCGACGGAGGATATGTATGATACGCTGACAACACTAAAGCCAAGATCATTGGCGTCGGCACTGTTGGTAACTCATTAAATACCACCATTGATGATGTTTGGTTGGTAAGAAATCTTGAGCATAATTTGATAAGCATTAGTCAGTTATGTGACAAAGGTTATTCAGTTACTTTTGAAAATGATAAATGCTTAGTTAAGGAAGATAACAAGGTCATCTTAAGTGCATCTCGATATGATAACATTTATTGTGTTACTCTTGATGATATCACTAACCAGAATGTCAAGTGTCTAGCAGTCACGCAGGATATCACATGGTTATGGCACAGACGTCTCGGACATGCAAACATGGAATTGATATCCCACATAACCGATAAGGAATTAGTACGGGGCGTTCCAACTATAAAATTCACCAAGGACAGTACTTGTCGTGCATGTCAAATGGGGAAACAAACCAAGACGTCCTTCAAACCGAAGAATGTGATAACCACCACTAGACCACTGGAACTGCTGCATCTTCACCTTTTTGGTCCTGTTCAGGTTATGTCACAGCGAGGTAAACGATATGCCTTTGTTATTGTTGATGATTATACAAGGTACCCATGGGTATTATTTCTTGAGCATAAGAATGAGGCATTAGATAACTTTGCACCATTAATTAAGAGATTAGAAAATGAGAAAGAGATGAGCGTATGCAAGATAAGAAGTGATAATGGTCTTGAGTTTGATAGTAAATCTTTTGCATCTTTTTGTAATGAAAATGGATATAGCCATAATTTTTCAGCCCCCATAACGCCTCAGCAAAACGGAGTAGTTGAGAGGAAAAACAGAGTGCTACAGGAAATGGCTAGATCTATGCTAAGTCAATATAATCTTCCAAAACATTTTGAGGAAGAAGCTGTTAGCACGGCATGTTATGTTTCAAATCGTATTTTCCTTAGACCTATCATTAAGAAAACTCCTTATGAGCTGTGGAATGATAAAACTCCAAATATAGAATATTTTCATGTGTTTGGTTGCAAATGTTTTATCTTGAATGATAGGGACAAAAGAGGGAAATTTGATTCCAAGGTAGATGAAGGGATATTCCTCGGTTATAGTCTTCATTCCAAAGCTTTTCGAGTGTTTAATAATAGGAAGAAGGCTGTTCAGGAATCAGTGCATGTAATTTTCGATGACTTTCCTGCCACAGATGCTACTAAGGAAGGTATAGTTGTGTCTCCTGCAGGTACACAGGTTACTGACAGGGAAGTAAACGCAATTCCAATGGAAGATGATACTTAGTCAGAGGAACCTGAGACTTCAGACGAACAACAGCGCAGAAAATTCAAACATGCTTCCAGTCATCCCACAGATCAAATCATAGGGAATATCACTTCTGGAATCAAGACCAGAGCAGCTGCACGCAACCAAGATACAAAGGAATCACCTAATGCACTGCTATCCACGATGGAACCACGGACTATCAATGAAGCTCTTGATGACAAATCATGGGTGATTGCCATGGAAGAAGAGTTGTCACAATTCAAAAAGAGCCAAGTATGGACACTCGTGGAAAGACCAAGTGGAAAGTCTGTCATCGGCACAAAATGGGTGTTCCACAACAAACTTGATGAAAATGGTAAGGTGACCAGAAATCAGGCCAGGTTAGTTGCGAAAGGTTACTCCCAGGAGGAAGGTATTGATTTCGAAGAAACTTTTGCACCCGTAGCTAGACTTGAATCAATACGCATTCTGCTTGCATATGCATGTTTTAAAGGGTTCAAACTTTTTCAAATGGACGTGAAAAGTGCATTTTTAAATGGTTTTTTCAAATGGACGTGAAAAGTTTTCAAATCATGTTTTTAAATTGAATAAAGCTTTATATGGTTTGAAACAGGCTCCTAGGGCATGGTATGATAGATTTAGTAAGTTTTTGATAGACATGGGATTTGCTACTGGAACTATCGATAACACTCTGTTTATCAAATATCAAGGAGATCACATGCTGTTAGTACAAATTTATGTTGATATAATCTTTGGAAGTACTAACAATCTTCTTTGTGAGGATTTTTCTAAGTCTATGCAGCAAGAATTCGAAATGAGCCTAATGGGAGAGCTTAACTACTTTTTGGGATTGCAAATTAAGCAGCTGGATACGGGAATCCCAAACAAAGTACACCAAGGAATTGCTGGTGAAATTTGGAATGGTTGATTCCAAGGTACTTCCCACTCCGATGCATCAGACCACAAAAATCGATAGCGACGAATCAGGTACATGCGTTGATCAAACAAAATATCGAGGTATGATTGGAAGCCTGCTTTACTTAACCGCGAGTAGACCTGATATTTGTTGACGTTTATGCCCTAGATGCCATACGAGGATTAGATAGTACGAGGGCATTAGTGTAATTTTGATGTGTTTAACATTTGTAATTGAATTATTTGATAATGAAATTATTATTGTTTGTTTATTGTCGATATTAGCATGACAAACAATACAAAGGCAGATTATTATTTCGTTTAAATAAATTAACCTTGCAGTCGGGTAATAAGACGAATTAATAAAACCCCAATATTTACAATTCAGTTACTGATTTTGTGGGGACAGAGAGGGGGCACCAGTAAGCTGACATACTGTAATATTAAATTAAGTCCACAAGTCTTAGTCTCCAGTAGGGTGACTGGATTGACGAGTACGACTTGTTTGTCGACGGGTCCAAAGTGGTTGTGCCAACCATTCACTTGGGAAGTGGGAGCTCGTGACATTGATACAAGACGAATCAGGGGATTGTCTGTATTTGGACACTGACTCGTAATCGAACGATCACACGTTGGTAAAGTCGTTGATCGATCAATTGACTATAGTAGAGTACGTGAACCTTAGACCGAAAGGGTTTAACCCGGGGTTGGTCTTAAGGTCTTGATTAGTCACTAGTTTGCTAGGCCCAAATTGCATGAAGCAAGGGTCAGCGGCAAAATGCGGTCTAGACTTTTCGACGTGATTGCCGGTTATACCGCTGAGCGGGATTTACGGCCTTGATTAAATTCAAGGTTAACGTCCTATGCAGTTTTGATGTGCGGGAATTTACCTAAGCCTCTGGCCAGAGCATATAACTGACTCACGAGTGTCGTGGAGGGCAGTTTTGGTAAATGTCACCGACACGAACATCATAGCGTCGAGTCCTGTAAGTTCGACTACGCGTGACTTTCACTCGACCGGGACAAACGTAAAGGGTTCATATGTAGTACGATAATCTATAGGCGGTTCGTGAATAATACCTATTCGTACTCAACTCGGGATCGGTTCGGTACCACGGGGCTGGCTAGGTGAATACCGAACTCCTGGATTCCTCCCATCGCCGGTTGAGACGAACCAAGAGGGTCGGGCTTAAAAAGGGCAACCGACACAACGTCAATATGAGAATAGAGTAGACTGGGGCGTGGATTGAGAGATTAGGGTTTGGGGCTTGGCCGAAACCCTAAATGGCCGAAAATGTAGTAAAATCACGTGAGGGGCAAAATGGTCTTTTCACCTCACGAAATATTTTGGAAATATTATATTGGATATTTAATATTTAGTATTTGATTTAAATGTGATTTAAATCTTTATTATTGTTTTAGAAAAATAATAATATTTAATTTGGAATTAAATAGGATATGTATATTAGATATATATATGTATTTCGTTTTTAAATTATAATTAAATATATATATTGGATATTATATTTAAATATACTAAATATAGAATAAATATTAATTTAATATTTAATTAAAATTTGAATTTTGAATTTGAATTTAAAAGAGAAAAACCAAGTAAGCAAAGGAGACTTGGTATGAAAAGTGGGTGAGAATTTTTCTCCACCCAACTTACTATTTTCGGCCAACCCTAGTGGGTATAAATAGGTTTTTGATTTTTGAAATCAAAACGAAGTCATTTTGGAAGAAAAAAGAGAGAAAACCCTAGCTTTCCTCTCTACTCTCTCTCTCGTCTCTATCTCTCTCTCTCGGGCAATCTCAACCCCATTTTATCGAGGTGACGATCTGGCACTGCCTGAGACAGTGGCTTCGTGAACGGGTCCGCCACATTTTAAAGGAGGGGAAGGCGGGAATCCCTTACTGTTTTAAAATTCCGCCGTTCAAGGAACGAGGGCCTCGGGCCCCTACGGGGATTCCCAACAGTGGTATCAGAGCCTTAGACTCGGTTAAGTCACGGGACTATGACCACGAAGCCCGAACGAAAGCTTTCAGAAAAGCTGGCCGCGCGCTTGGTCGGACCGCGTAGGCGGTGCCGGCTCGGTCGCGATTGGGTTCGCGGGGTTAAGCCTTGAAGCCCAATGGGCTTGGCCCAAATCTGATAAAAGCCCAAATGTGGATTTAGGCTCGGATCTGTGTAAAATTATCGTGATGCATGTAATATTTTAATTACGTGGTGATTGATTGGGGATTAGATTCTGTTTTTTATCGGGTGCTATGTTAAGGGTGACAAGGTCCCTCCCGGGTTGTACTTTACAGTTTTTCTAGAAAGACGGGCTTTGTTGTTTTAGGGAAAGATCCCCCCGTCATAGGCTATAGTAGTACAGGAATGACGGCCGAACGAGAGACGATCGAGACGAGACGAACGAACAAGACGGTGGCCGAGGTGTCCGTTCGAGACGAGCCCGAAGACTTAGAGTTTTCTTTTTGTACAATAGGATAGAACTAGAAATATCTCCAGTCTTTCGCATTTACTTTAATAGGTTGAAACTAGGTTTACTATTAAAGTCTATTATGTGCGTGTTGGTTTCGAACGTGATATCGTGCATAATGTGCTCGTTCTTTAACTGTGAGGATTCTCCCGAAGTTAGACTTTAAAATATCAAGTGAGTAAAGGGAGGGGCTCCTGTCTTCTATCAAGTCCAAAAACGTTACGACTTAGGGGTACGGTTTTGGTTGACCGAGTTACGGCGCTAAAACCCTTGGCTTTGACGTGAACGTATTTGGATGCATTTTTTATAATGCCGCTCACCGACCACTCTTCGTCCTCCCGCAAAGTGTTATCCTACGGAGGCGAAGTTCACTCAAAAGTGGAAGGTTAGCAGGACGTTGATAGGTAGCACTTGTACAGTCATTCCCAAGACGTCTGAGTTACAGGCCGAGGGACCCTGACTGAGACAAATTCGTTGAACCTTCTGTGTGACAGAATCGTGTGGGACACGAGCCTGGCTGATCGAATATACCAATAAACTGTTAAGTTGAGGCTAGTTTGATTCAGTGCGGGTAAATCAACGCCACTATGAAACTACTCAACGAGGTTTCCGAAATTCCTAACGGGAGACAGGATTTCGAGAAAAATAGTGGGAGTCAGACGAAAAATTAAAGTCCTATTTTGGTCTGATTAAACACTTCAAATCCTAACTATCTATTATCTTTCTGCATTCATTTTCTTCTCTATTTTATACGATGACAAACCCATTATCCGTACTTTTGGAAAAGAATTCTTTGGTGGGACCAAACTATGTAGACTGGCTTAGAAATCTGAGGATCGTCCTCAGGTTGAAAAAACTGGATTGTGTCTTGGACATTGAGGAGCATGCCACTCCGAATGATCAATTCACTGAGCTTTATGGCGAGTCGTCTAGGAGCGCCGGTATTCACTCACGCATGATCTCTTTAACACTAAGCTCGCAGATGGTGGTGATGTCCATGCTCATTTACTGAAGCTAAATGAGTATATGGAGCGATTAGATGCGCTTGCATTCAGAATTCCTCACGAGGTGAAGATTGACATCATACTGCAGTCCCTCCCACCGTCCTTTCACCAATTTGTGGTGAATTGCAACCTTAATAATCAGGAGTATTCGGTATTAGACCTGATTAATCAGATGGTTGTAGCCCGAACCCAGTATCGCAGCGATAGGGGTCCTAAGGGCAAGGAGGTGACACTTGTTGCGACTACTCGGTCCAAGGGATCGAAAAAGAAGGCGAACAAGCACAGCGGGCCTAGGGGTAGAATCGCCAAGAAGGCAAAATCCAAGAAGGCTGTGTAGTCGGGCACGAAGCCCACGGACAAGTGCCTCCATTGCCAGTTGCTGGGTCACTGGAAGAATAACTGTCCTAAGCTGAAGGCGTCTTCTGACACTTCAGGTAAGCAATTAGTTTTCGAAGCTAATTGTTCTGTGTATTCTACTTCATGGATACTAGACTCAGGGGCTAGCTCCCACATCTGTGTTTTGAACCAGGGTCTAGAACGAAGTAGGAAGCTTCGAGCTGGTGAGGTCTCGATCAAGGTTGGCAGCGGACATAGTGTTGCAGCGACGAGCATTGGATCGAAGACTTTGCTTTTATCATCTTTGCATAGTTTAGTACTTTCTGATGTTTTGGTTTTGCCCAAGGGGCTTAAGAACATTATTTCGATTCCTGTTTTGAGCAGCCTTGGTTATGAATTTCGATTTATTGATAATGTTTGCCATATTTATTTTAGAAATGAAAACGTTGGAAATGCGACGTTAATAAATGGTTTATATTACGTCAACCTAAGAGATAAGGTGGAAACTGTAAATGCAATAACCAACTTGTCGACGGGGTCGAACGAACGATACATCTGGCACCTTCGACTAGGTCACGCTGGGGAAGCAAAGATTGACAAGATGGAAAATGACGGCCTGATTCGCATAGCTAAGTCAGGCCCGATCCCAACTTGTCAGTCTTGTATCCTAGGCAAAATGACCAAATCACCCTTCACAGGGACTTTTACTAGGGCCACAGAAGTGTTGGATTTGATCCACACTGATGTATGCGGACCGTTTAGAGTGACGGCTAGAGGTAATTGCCGCTACTTCATTATGTTTACGGAAGATCAGTCCCGCTACGGGACTGTCTATTTGATGAGACAAAAGTCCGAAGCTCTTGAAATGTTCAAAGAGTATAAGGCGTTAGTAGAGAAGCAAACTAACAAGGTCATTAAAGCCGTTCGATCAGATCGAGGCGGCGAGTACATGAGCCTTGAGTTCGATGCATTTCTCAGAGAAAATGGCATCGTTATACAGTTCTCACCTCCCGAGACGCCACAATTAAATGGCGTAGCCGAGCGAAGAAACCGAACACTTTTGGATAGGGTTCGGTCTATGATGAGTTACACAGATCTCCCCATTTCGTTATGGGGTTATGCTTTAGAGACATCAGCCTATATCCTTAACAGGATACCTACCCGTTCTGCCGACAGGATCCCTTACGAAGCTTGACATAATCGTAAGGCAAGCCTGAATCACACTAGTATTTGGGGTTGCCCCGCCTTTGTGAAAAAGTTACAGACAGACAAGTTAGAATCAAGGTCGATTATGGCCAGATTCGTCGGATACCCCGAGGACTCAATGGGGTACTACTTTTATGTTCCAGACGAACACAGGGTGTTTGTAGCTTTACGCGCAACCTTCATGGAAGAAGAGTTCATTAGCGAAGGCGGTAAAGGACGTGAAATAACTCTTGGCGAGTTAAGCGACGAATCAACTCCAGTTGCTACAGAGTCGTTAGACGACGTTCCAGGAAACCCGGCTCAGCCGCAATTGCGCAGGTCTAGTAGGATATCTCAAATGCCTGATAGATATGGTATGGTACACGTCGAGCATGGGAATGCTGCGATGGAGGGATGCGTCGGGGACGATCCCGTCACCTACGACCAGGCAATTACCAGTACAGACTCCCTCAAGTGGCTTGAGGCTATACAGGCCGAAATGGACTCTATGTATTCACACCAGGTTTGGACACTTGTAGACCTACCCAATGGTTTCAGACCGATTGGGAACAAATGGATCTACAAGAAGAAGATTGGATCTGACGGACAGGTGGAAACGTATAAAGCTAGGCTTGTAGCGAAAGGGTATAGTCAAAAAGAGGGTATTGACTATGAAGAGACCTTTTCACCAGTCGCGATGATTAAGTCCATTCGCATTATGCTTGCGATAGCAGCATACTATGACTACGAGATCTGGCAGATGGACGTAAAGACCGCGTTCCTGAATGGATTCCTCCAGGAGGAGATCTATATGGAACAACCCAAAGGTTTTGCGTCAGATGCAGATGCTCAGAAGGTATGCAAGCTGAATCGGTCCATTTATGGACTGAAACAAGCTTCAAGGAGTTGGAATCTTGGATTCGATGAAGTAGTTAAGAACTACGGATTCATAAAGAACGAAGATGAGCCGTGTGTTTACAAAAAGGCCAGTGGGAGCAAGGTGTCGTTTCTAGTATTGTACATAGATGATATCATTTTGATAGGAAACGACATTGGGATGCTTTCAGAGGTCAAAACTTGGCTTTCGACCGAATTCTCTATGAAAGACCTGGGAGAAGCGACCTATATTCTAGGAATACGCCTATTTAGAGATAGGGCGAAACGGTCAATTGGCTTATCTCAGGCCCTTTACTTAGATAAAGTCCTTAAAAGGTTTAAGATGGACGACTCTAAGAAAGGGTTCCTACCTATGAGGCATGGGATTCATCTCTCAAAGGCTATGTCTCCTCGCAACGAGGTACAAAGACAAGAGATGATTGGAGTCCCCTATGCTTCAGCTGTGGGTAGCCTGATGTACGCGATGCTTTGCACGCGACCAGACATAGCGTACGCTGTGAGCGTAGTGAGTAGGTTTCAGGCCAACCTGGTAAGGAACACTGGGCGGCAGTAAAGACAGTCCTGAAGTACCTTAGACGGACTAAGGACTTGATACTGATTTACGGCCCGGGAGAATTAGAGGTAGATGGTTATACGGATTCGGACTTCCAATCAGATGTGGATGACCGAAAGTCTACTTCGGGTTTTGTATATACGCTCAATGGTGGCGCAGTAGCTTGGAAGAGTTCCAAGCAAAGCACGACTGCTGATTCCACCACTGAGGCGGAGTATATAGCGGCTTCAGAAGCTGCCAAGGAGGGTGTTTGGATACGCAAGTTCTTAGAAGAACTGCAGGTGGTACCTAGCATAGTGGATCGCCCGTTACCATTGTGGTGCGACAATAGCGGAGCGATCGCACAAGCTAAGGAACCCCGTGCTCACAGTAAGTCCAAGCACATAGAGAGAAAATACCACGTGTTACGTGGGTTCGTTGAGAATGGCTCTATAGCCGTGCAGAAGATCGCCTCAGCAGAAAATGTGGCGGACCCGTTCACGAAGCCACTGTCTCAGGCAGTGCTAGATCGTCACCTCGATAATATGGGGTTGAGATACTAAAGCGCGTGTCATTAGTGCAAGTGGGAGATTGTTGAGGTTTATGCCCTAGATGCCGTACGAGGATTAGATAGTACGAGGGCATTAGTGTAATTTTGATGTGTTTAACATTTGTAATTGAATTATTTGATAATGAAATTATTATTGTTTGTTTATTGTCGATATTAGCATGACAAACAATACAATGGCAGATTATTATTTCGTCTAAATAAATTAACCTTGCAGTCGGGTAATAAGACGAATTAATAAAACCCCAATATTTACAGTTCAGTTACTGATGTTGTGGGGACAGAGAGGGGGCACCAGTAAGCTGACATACTGTAATATTAAATTAAGTCCACAAGTCTTAGTCTCCAGTAGGGTGACTGGATTGACGAGTACGACTTGTTTGTCAGCGGGTTGTGCAAAGGAGACTTGGTATGAAAAGTGGGTGAGAATTTTTCTCCACCCAACTTACTATTTTCGGCCAACCCTAGTGGGTATAAATAGGTTTTTGATTTTTGAAATCAAAACGAAGTCATTTTGGAAAAAAAAGAGAGAAAACCCTAGCTTTCCTCTCTACTCTCTCTCTCGTCTCTATCTCTCTCTCTCGCCATATCTCTCTCGCTCTCTCGAGCAGCGTGCTACCAGCGTGAGGAGAAGGTGCTGCCGTCGTGTCCTTGGCCTAGCCGCATTTAGCAAGGAACGGCCGTGACGTGTGTTGGTGCCGGCGTGACGCTCTTGCCCCATTCGTGCGCGTATTGGTGCTAGGAGAGGGATACTACATCCCGGGGAATAGAAGGGTTCGAAGCTCGCCATCTTCTTGTCTTCGTCAAGGTATAACGGCTAAAACCATTTCTTTCGTGTTCTTACGTTCTCGTGTTATTACCGAGCGGTCCAAGGGAAGGCGGGAATCCCTTACTGTTTTAAAATTCCGCCGTTCAAGGAACGAGGGCCTCGGGCCCCTTACGGGGATTCCCAACAATATTATGTTTGTTGTTGGTCTGTGCTCTCGTTACCAATCGAATCCTAAGGAATCTCATTTGACTGCTGTCAAGAGGATACTTAGATATTTGAAACGTACCGTTAATTTAGGACTTTGGTATCCAAACACTAAGAAATTCCCATTAATGGGTTATTCAGATGCTGATTTTGCTGGGTCTAGGGAAGATAGGAAAAGTACAAGTGGAACTTGCCAATTACTTGGGAATTCCCTTGTGACTTGGTCTAGTAGGAAACAAAATGCTGTCGCCCTGTCCACAACCGAAGCTGAATACATGGCCTTAGGTAGTTGTTGTCAACAGTTACTATGGATGAAACAAACCCTAAGTGATTACGGGTTAGGTTATGACAAAATTCCTACCTTTTGTGATAGTACTAGTGCCATTAGTATCACTAAGAATCCTGTCCATCATTCTCGAACTAAGCATATAGAGGTCAAACACCATTTTATTCGAGATCATGTTCAGAAAGGGGATATCACCGTGGAATTCGTAGGAACTAATGATCTGCTGGCTGATATCTTCACGAAACCTCTCATTGAAAGAAGATTCTGTGCTATTCGTGATCGATTAGGAATTGTCGAGCTTAAATAGGAAAGATGACTTGCTAGTTATCACATTCATATCTTCGATCATGATTTTCTTGAAAATCCTTTCCCAAAATTCATTTTAATTCTTCCTTCCTTGGTTATTTCCTTCTCATTCATAAGGAAGATATTTTCGAACCTTTATTTGAATTTTTCCAAAAATTGTGCTCTCTTTCTGCGAAAAATCATTCCTATTTGAATCTCTGATTTTACTCGATATTTCCGTCCTTATTTCCGCGAGATATCTTGAAAATATCCATTTGAATCCCTAACGGACAGATTCTTCCTTCCAAGGATTTTGAATTTCGAATTTTGAAATCTTTTCCAAATCTGTCAGACGTCACATTGAGATCTTTATGAGATAACCGCTACTTCTCATCCTTATCCAGCAAGTTTTTCTCTTTATAGTCTCATTGATCTTCGACTTCTAAAATCATTCAAGCTCTTCACTTCGAAAATTCTCTCCAAAATTTCCATCTGCAAAAATGGTGAAGACCAAAGGTGCTGGTTCCAAATGCAAAGCTCCGATTACAGAGGAATCTCCTGTTTCTCCTCTGAAAGCCCTATGGAATTCCCCATACATACCAAAGTTCTCTGAAGCCCTGTGGTCCTTTCGTACAGAATGCTGCTTACTCACCTCTTTGAATCTGAAGGGATCTCATTGCCCAAAGCTTGGGAAGATAGGACTAAGCATGCCGTAGACTTGAGCACATTGAAGTGAGTTGGTATTCGCTATGATGATCAAAAGGGCTGGTTTAAGACCAGAGATCTTAAAGCACCAGTGAAGAGTTCAAAAGAAAATGTCGGGTCATGAACATGAGGGAAGCGATGACGAGCAGGGAACGATAGCTGATCTACAAAGAAACATTAAGGGAATTAAGGAGGACAATAGGAAGAAGTTCAGGCAGATCTCCCAGCACTTCAAGAAGATTAAGAAATTCATGAAGGAGATCTCCACGGCTATGAATCTCTCTGAATCATCATCCTCTGTCTCATTTGATAGTGATTCCAGCCATTAGCACTTCCATCTTAGAAATCCCTTAAGCCTTAGTCTATCTAGTTCCTTACGCTTTTGTGCCTTTGTTTGACTACTTTTGGGTTGTTAGCTTGTGATGGTCGCAGTTGGTCCCTCCTTTTTTATGCTGAAGGGGGAGAAGAATCTGGGGAATTAATGCCATGTTGGTTGTTTGATGTTAGCTTGCTTGATGTCTGGGTCGCTTGCTGTTTTGGGTGTTTGCTGATCGGGTTGTTAGCTTTTGGGGTCTTTGTGCCCATATGCTATAAATTTGTTATCAGCTTGCTATGATTTGCTTATGTCCTAATCCTTCTGTGCTTGAGTTTGTGATCAGCTAAGGATTAAGGAAATTCCGGACATAGGCAGGGGGAGCATATTGATATGATCTGGTAACTTGCGATATTCCAAATGATATGCCCTGGTAATTGCGACATTCCATATGATATGCTCTGGTAATTGCTAAATTTTGCTAATGTGTGATATATATAGGAATATTAGCACTTAGACAGGGGGAGCATGCATCCTTCAATATGAGAATTTTTTTTCGTGCTCTGATCATATCCATGATATACTTAAACATGTTATGTGCATCAATGGTTTCAGAACGAGTGTACTCATATGCTTAAGTTATGCATTAATTACTTGTCATCATCAAAAAGGGGGAGATTGTTGACCTTTTTGGTCCATGCTTACGAGAGTTTTGATTATTCCAAGTAATTATGTAAATTGGGGGGTACAACTTAGAAAACTCGATATGTATGATTTATGCTGTTAAAGTATGTATGAATATTCGACTAAGTGCTTAAATGTGAATTATGGAATATTATTGTGATCACCTGGATATTAACGTTTCGTATGAATGGAATATCATCATGTGCTAAATATGGAAAGCTGTTATGCTCTATATGAAATATATGAGATTCTGTTTATTTTAGGAATAAAGTATTTCTTGATATCTCACATGTCTCACTGTGCTTGTATGGAAATTCTGTGTGCTATATATGGAATCATTCTGTCAAATGTGATATATGAGCTGTACACGAGATCAATCTATTTTAGGAAAGAACTTCATGAAATATCTGTTTGAATGCATCTTGATTGATTTAATATTCAGAAGATCAATTATATCTTTCCTTGTGCGTATTGGTTTTCATATTATGGAAAGTAGTTAATTGATTGGGTTTATTATGGTAAGATGCTGACTGGAACTATATATGGAATGTGTTTTGAATCGGATGAGATCACCATGCGTGGTAAGTAGTTCCTGTATATATGGTAAGAGATCATGCATGGCCGTTGTGCTTAATTGGCTTATTCTTGGCATGATCTTATGAAGTTAATGCACGTTATTCTTGAGCATATCTTTGCATATTCTATGTGGTTAACTTTCCATGTGAAGTGTAGAAGCTATGATTGGCTATAAGAAGATGTTCACTTCACGACAAGGGTAGACAAGACGATTGAGCCGAAGAACGAATTCCTTTGAGTGTTGAGCGTTAACTTGTGAATTATTCGTTGTTCTGCTAGAGCTTAAATTTGTGAAATCCATACCCTTGAGCGATTACCTTAGAAACCTTCTGTAAATCTGTCTTCGGACTTGTTGATCGCACAAGGAGGCACGAGTGAAGTCTTCTGCACGCGAAGGAAAGAATCAGTGGATTCGGGGGTCCTTCGGTAGCGAGCTGTGTCCAGTCGGGGAGTGGTGATTCCCAGGGAAACGACGTGGAACGAAACTCGGCGTGTAGCAGCCTAGGTGATCTAGTGTTCATCGTGCTTCGGTTGTGTAAGGGTGTCAATCATTTTGTAACCATAAACGGTAATATCTTAGTGATTGACTTGAAATCTTGAGGGACAAACCTCAAGGACTGGAGTAAACCCCGGTTGGGGATATAACCAGTATAAAAATCCTGTCTCACTTTACTTTCTGTCATTTACTTTATGTGAGACAAACCCGAAACGTTTTAAAAAAACGCACGTGATATGTTTGGAACGTTTTTAAAGAAAAAGGAGATAACATTGATACTGCTCTGTTTTTCAAGTGATAATCATTTTTACAGTCTTATTGATATCTTCTTTAAGAAAGGTATTTTCAAAGAAGAAAAAGCCATAAGTTTTATAAGCCTAATTCACCCCCCCCTCTTAGGCATATTTTGTACTTCAGGGATATATCAAATCTGCTTGTCCTCAACTCGTCGGTGCTAGTGGACAGAATTTTATTCATTCTCGTGGCAAAGCGTTTCATCCCCCACCATACTCTACATCCGAGGGTAGTTGACTAGGAGCTCGAGGTAACATAGGTAGCCAAAATATCCGACCATCTACGTACGAAAGGAACCAGACTCGGGTGTTTCATATGACTCAAGAAGAAGCTCTCTCGGATCCTAAAGTTGTGACAGGTACCAACGTCAACATTGGTAAATATAATCTACATTTTTCATTTGCTTAATTTTACTCTTGCCTTAGCGACGCTAACATCCCGTGGGTTTTATATCATTCTTATTATTTCTTTCTTCTTCTCTAAAATCATCTTGGCCTCGATATCTCGTTGCTTCTATAGGCCAAGTCTTTATTGGAGACCGTCCGATCTATGTGATCGTTTACCCAGGTTCTGATCAATCATATATCCGGGACAGTCTTACGACAAGTCTACCTTATCATGCTTCTTCTTTATCACCTGAAGTTGTTGTTCATACCCCTCTTGGGGAAGGTATCGCACGAGACTTGGTGTTCAAAGGCTGTCCCATCTTCATTAAAAATTCTACTCTGGAAGCCGACCTGATACCTTTACCATTGACCGATCTAGATGCCATTCTTGGCATGGATTGATTGTCTTATCATCATGAATTTCTTGATTGTCGAGCCAAAGTTGTTACTTTCCGCAAGCCTGGATTTCCAGAATTGAGTTTTGAAGGTGAACGCCAATCCGCATCACTCGCTATCATTCCTATGTTCTCGGCTCACAAATTAATGCGTAAAGGGTGTGAAGCATTCTTGGCTTCGATCGTTGACACATCTTCTTCTATGACTAAGATAGACGATATTCCCGTTGTGAAAGAATTCTCTGAGGTGTTTCCTGATGATCTACCGGGACAACCACCTGCTCGAGAAGTTGATTTTGTCATCGATACACTTTCCGAGACTACTCCCATTTCAATACCTGCTTATCGAATGGCCCCAGCTAAACTCAAAGAACTCAAAGCGCAACTGGGTGAACTCTTAATACGGGATTCATTCGACCTAGTACATCTCCGTGGGGTGCTCCTGTTCTTTTTGTCAAGAAAAAGGATGGATCGCTTCGTCTCTGCATAGACTATCGTCAGTTGAACAAGGTGACGGTCAAAAACAAATATCCTCTTCCTAGGATTGACGACTTATTCGATCAATTGCAAGGAGCCACCATTTTCTCGAAAATTTTACGATCTGGTTATCATCAGCTCAAGATTAGGGAAGCTGATATCCCTAAATCTACTTTTCGAACCAGATATGGTCATTTCGAGTTCTGTGTTATGCCTTTTGGACTCACTAATGCTCCTGCAGCCTCTATGGATCTCATGAATTGAATTTTCCATCCTTACTTGGATAAGTTTGTTATCGTCTTTATCGATGACATACTTATATATTCTAGATCAGACGATGAACATGCATGTCATCTTAGAATTGTACTGGAGATTCTTCGAGAAAATCGACTTTACGCTAAACTATCAAAGTGTGAGTTTTGGCTTCGTGAAATAAGTTTTCTCGGCCATCGCATATCCAAGGAAGGAATTTTTGTAGATCCAGCAAAAATTCAAGCTATATTGGATTGGGATCGTCCGAAGAACGTGACTGAAATACGAAGCTTTCTTGGATTAGCTGGTTACTATCGAAGATTCGTCAAGGATTTTTCGTTGTTAGCTTCATCCTTGACTAAACTGACTCGAAAGGGTGCTAAATTTGAATGGAACGATGAATGCGAGAAAGCATTTCAAGAATTAAAAAGGCGACTCACTTCGGCCCCTATTCTTACCTTGCTGGATTCGGAGACTAGGGAATTCACCAGCTATAGTGATGCGTCAAGACAAGGCTTGGGATGCTTTCTCATGCAACAAGGAAAGGTCATTGCGTATGCCTCGAGACAGTTAAAGGAGAATGAAGAAAATTATCCAACACACGATTTGGAGTTGGCAGCTATTGTCTTTGCACTAAAAATTTGGAGGCATTACCTTTATGGTGCAACATGCCGAATCTTTACGGATCACAAAAGCTTGAAGTACATCACCACTCAAAAAGAGCTCAACCTTCGACAAAGACGATGGATGGAGTTGATTAGTGATAACGACTTAATCATCGACTATCATCCAGGCAAGGCGAATGTTGTAGCTGATGCTTTAAGCATGAAATCTTCGATCTCACTTGCTTCGATCCAATCAGATTATCTTTCTCTCTTAGAACAATTTAACGGCCTTCGTATATCGCTTCATCATGGGGAATCAAGTGAAGCTTCCTTACTCGCTAAGTTTGAAGTCAGACCTACGTTGTTCGAGGATATTCGAGAAAAACAGTCGCATGACACTCACTTACAACAAATTGCAAAGTAAAAACAAGGAGAGATGGGAGACTTCAAAATTCGAGACGATGGGCTTCTTACCTTTCGAAATCGTATTTGTGTACCGTCGAACTTTGATCTTCGTAGAGCTATTCTTGAAGAAGCTCATTCTTCTGCCTACGCTATGCATCCAGGTAGCACGAAGATGAATAGAACTCTTCGAGAATATTGTTGGTGGCCCTGTTTGAAGCGAGAAATCACTGAATTCGTATCGAAATGTTTATCGTGTCAACAAATAAAGGCCGAGCATCAAAAACCAGCGGGCGTGCTTCAACCTCTTCCTATTCCTGAGTGGAAATGGGAAAAAATCACGATTGATTTTGTGTCGGGTTTGCCTCGAACTCAAAAAGGCCACGACTCTATCTGGGTTATCGTAGATTGTTTAACCAAATCAGCCCATTTTCTCCCCGTGCATTCCAAAGATAGCTTAGAAAAATTGGCCAAATTGTATGTGGATGAGGTCGTGAGACTACATGGGGTACCGGTGTCCATTGTATCAGATCGATTCCCTCGATTTACTTCACGCTTTTGGCCAAGTCTTCAAAAAGCATTAGGTACGAAATTGTTATTCAGCACGGCTTATCATCCTCAAACTGATGGGCAGTTCGAGAGGACGATTCAAACATTAGAAGACATGTTACGCGCGGTAGTTTTGAATCTGAGTGGTCGCTGGGACAAATATGTGGCTTTGATGGAGTTTGCGTATAACAATAGTTACCACTCAATCATCGGAATAACCCCGTACGAAGCTCTCTATGGCCGAAAGTGTCGAACTCCTCTCTTCTGGGATGAAGTTGGCGAGAGAAAAATTGAATAGGTAGAGCTCATTGAAGACGCAACTGAAAAAGTTAAACTTATTCGGGATAGACTCAAAGCGGCTCAGGATCGACAGAAAAGCTATGCGGATAATAGAAGACGTGAGCTGGAATTCAATAAAGGAGATAAAGTTTTTCTAAAGATTTCCCCGTGGAAGGGCGTGTTGAGATTTCAGCATCTTGGAAAGCTCAACCCTAGGTATATCGGTCCATTTATCATTACAGAAAGGATTGGCCGTGTTGCGTATAGGTTAGAGCTACCATCAGAGTTGTCACAAATCCACAATGTCTTTCACGTTTCTATGCTTCGGAAGTACGAACCAGACCCTTCGCATGTACTCGAGTCTCCACCACTTGAGTTAAAGGAAAATCTCTCCTATGAAGTTCAACCGGTTCAAATCCTAGATCGACAAGTAAAAAGGCTTCGTAGCAAGTCCATCCCAATGGTGAAAGTTCTTTGGCGAAGTGACAAGGTCGAAGAAGAAACATGGGAACCAGAAGGCCTCATGCGTCATCAATATCCACATCTTTTCGACTAGCTAGTTAAGTTTACGTTTCGGGGACGAAACTTTTTGAAGGGGGAGATACCTTGTAATACCTTAAAGTAATTAAAGCTTGGTCCAAAAACAAAATTCACAGCCCAAGCCCACTTAGTTGTTTAATTCTTCATTTTACCATTTAAGCACATGTTTATCTCTTCCTTCATTCCTAAGTTAGACGTGAGAATAACACAGAGCAGAGAAAAAAAAAAAAAAAAACAGATGAGAAAACCGTGGGAGCTGGATTATTACAGCATAGCTTTTGTTTAGTTCAAGTTGTATCAAGGCAAGGTGGGTTCCTAAGTGTTCATCATCTATCATCATGTTCTATTTTTTTTATTTCAACTGCTGCTCTGCTGTATTTTTCGAATTTGATCATGTTATACTGCTCCGAATCTTATAAAACTAATATCGTTCGAAATCTAGTTTCTGGAGCTTTTCACAGCCACTTGAATCAGCTCGTTCCGAGATCCCTATGATTTGTTATGAATTTGTGAACTCGCTGCTGTGAACCTTGCTTCTACCTCCTCTGTAATTGTCTGTTTTAACCCCTCTATACTGTTCCAATGGATCCGAAACTTGTCTCTCTTGAAAGATAACTTTCTCAGCTTTTCATAGCCGCTGAAATCAAATAAATCCGATAAGTATACGATTTTTTATCAATTTCTGAAGTCCCTGCTACAAACCAGGATTGATTCTATAAATTGATGGATTATTTCGAATTTCTCTTTGATTCTGGTTCAAATGACCTTGGGACAGTATCAATGATCTGTTGTGATGATCTTTAAGTATTTTCAATGCAGTCTTGGATATCGGAAGATCGGTTTGTGTTATAGGTTTAAAAGACATCATATGCTATCGATTTCTCGGATATTGTTGAATTGAAATCGTTACCTCCTGTCTAGGCAAAGGAGCGTCGACAAAGGACTCGGGAGCAGCTTCAGACGTTGGGGAAGCTTAGGCGTTTATTTGTGAGTTGATAATACGGGGACGCCTTCCCTTCATGGGATGTGTGAACCTCGCGATGTGTTGTTTTGTTTGTCTTTACATGAAAGTATTTTATATTGGCTGGTTGATATGATAGTGAGCGTTGCCGGCTATAGGATGGTTATATGAGTTAATATTGATGTGCATATGGGCGTATATGTGGTTTCGTATATTTGTTTGAGGATTGCACGAGAGATTATGTGACGTGATGACGTGTCATTATTCCATGCTATTGAGTTGACTGGTGTGTTCGTTATTATGATATGGATTTATTCATTGATGTTGAATATACTCGGTACCGAGTTATAAGTAGCCCGAATGGCCACGTTCGGGTGAGTGAGAGTGGCATATCGAGTAAGTAGCCCGCGGCTTGGCAAACCCGGGTGAGTGAGGCCCAACACGTTCACCTGTCCCTTTGCCACGTATTGATTATCATTGGAGGGTGATCGTTGGGAAGGTAACAAAGTCGATTGTGAGACTCGGCCAACGTCACCGGTGTGGGACATGCATTTCATACATATTTGATATGTTCTTTAATGGTCTAGTTGATTTAGTAGCTCATGGCATTGTGTTTAGAGTACGGTGACGAACTCGTCTGACTCTCGACGGGGAGTTTAGTTCGAGGAGGATATGGCTACCCATGCATCGTTTATGTGATGACGTGTACTTTCTTGAGGTTCTTGATATGTTTTATGATTTATTATATTGTCGTATTTTACTCGTAAGAGTGGTGGATACCGTTTACCTTGTAAATATGAAGTAGTCGATATATTTGATTTGTTATGGTATCATCGTTGAGAACACGCCTTCTATCCGGGGAAGGTGCGTCTGTATTATCTCCTCACTGAGCCAGTGGTTTGCTCACCCCATATATATATACTTCTTTCTATCCAGGTTGTTGATATCTCTTTTGTGTGGAGGTTTGCCATTCTCGATCATTATTTCCGCTGTTGTTTCTACCATTTTGGGTACAGTATCACCTTTTTATATTGGATCCATTGGCGGGGATATTTTGGAAGGAGGTTTTGTTGTATATTATTCCTTTGTTGACCGATATATCGAGACACTTTTTATTGTAAAACCTCCTTTGATATCTATATATATTTTCCTTTATCGAGTACCGTTTCTTTCGTGCGATTTGAGTTCGTAACTGTGAGTTGATATCAAGCCTTGCGTTTATTGAGAAACGCGGCGGCTGTCGCGCCTTCGACGCGGGTCGGGGCGTGACATTAGTCATGTATTATTGCAACACGAAAATTCTTATTCGACATAAAAGTTTCCAATTAAGAATTTTCATCGGGTCAAATTCAATGAATTTGTTCCCTAACAAGCATCTGCATATATGCATTTGCGTCTCAACGCTAATGTTAATGGAACGTAACATTCTCTTCTAACAAGCATACATCATATGCACAAGTCTTTCTGGGTTATTCAATGTCCTGCCTTGAAATACCCATCGACTTGGAACTTATTTAAGATTATAGCCTTAGACATGTTCTATGATCACCATCAAATGAGCAATCATGTCCCTCAGCTTATAACGATCTAAGGACTTTATCGTAGGTGCAAATAATGCATAAACATAAGATAAAATAATGCCTTTTATTTGATATAATTTCCAACAAATTGTCTTACAAGTAGAAAAATATCCAATCTGGAACGTCGGGCATTCTACTCTAACATATCCCTCTTCATTAATACATCTAAGATCGATCAATCTTGATCTGATCTTCACATTCACACTATCTACGTCGAGTTTATAAATCAAAGACGACCGAATTCTCCAATAAAGCATGGGACAAACACACAGATCAAAGAAATGGACTCAGCTATAGGGTCAAGCTTGAGAAGTTCACCGAAGAAAACGACTTCGATCTATGGAAACCGAAGATGAAGGCTGTGCTAGTTCAATAAGGGCTGAAAGGAGCCCTGAAGGAGGAGAAGGTGATGAGAACATGAAAGCAATGAGAACGAATAAGGCACACAGCACGATCATCTTCTGCCTAGCCACCCACTAAACATGAGCTTTAGTAATTATCTTAACCACTAGAGTTACTTCTTTATCTAACATTGTAATATTTTGACGGCTCGAGGATCAAGGAAACAGAATGGCGGCGATTTTTGACTTGTCAATCTTTAAATATGCATCTAAGTCAATCGCACGTTCATGCACATCACAGAACAGACCCTTAATCTCAGGAAGAGGATAAGTGCACGTATTTAAGACTACAGTTCCTTCCTTGTATTATCGAAAAACTAACAGAGAAAAAAAAAAATAAAAAGGAAAAAAAATGATGAGATTATATCGAAAAACCACGGTTGGCTGATACATATCTTGTTGAGAGTCCAACGTGTCACTCTCACGTACCTAAACGTGTCGCCACTGACGCCACCTTTATTTTCTTTTTCACTGAATACACTTCCTTCCTTTATGTTTTCAAATTCCGAGGTTTTTAGATAAATACACATACATATAGAAATAAGGCTACGTCTAAATGCATGAGCAAGCATACAACATTTCTAGGATAGCATAGTCCACCCAACTAATCGAGTAAGTCGATGATGGTTGCTTCTTAATTAATTTCTTGAACGTATGTGCGGGTGATGTAATATGAAGCGACTCAAATCCGAAAAAAAAAACGTATTTTTTATTTTTTTAATGATGTGAATGAACATTCTCTTTGTTTCTCTTCTTTGTGTGAAATTTAACCGCAGAGCTGTTCGTTCATCCCTCTTAACCAGATCGTCGACCTGCAATGTGGAACGTCGTGGAACCTTAGGGTTTATATGGCGCAATCACTGACCTCACTCGTAGGGCTGGCATCAAAACCTCTCCTATTAGCTAAGGTATCATGCGAGCTTGTCTTGCGCGGGACAGCCCTCGTTGTCCAGACGTGGTTGGAGCTGTTGAAGTTCGCCCTTTCTCTTCATTTGGTCATAGTTTGGCGGGTTTTGATATGCATCGTCGCCTTGTTGGCTCTTCCATTTCGGGCATTCTTAGCACTGTGTAGAGAGAGGATGGTAAGTATTTGTATATTGCTTTGTCCGTCCATGATTATTTATGTCTGAATTATGACGATGAAATGAGTTGTTCAATGTGCATATATAGAACGAATTGCGATGAAGAAACTTAGTTTCGGTTTTGTTTTTGTGATTGTTTTTGTCCTATTGCTAATGGTATGGCCAATTTACTTACATACAGTTGGAGAGGCAGTTCCATAGACTAGAAAACGAACTCGAAAATGCTATCTGGGATCGAAAGGGGCTCGAGGAACACCTCGACGTAGTCTTCAAAGAGCGCAAGGCCATCGAAACGATGTTGATTGAACTCGAAGACGAACACGACGAGGCCATTCAAAAGATTAAGACATTAGAGAATGAGGTGAAAAAACTTTGAGGCCATACAATCCCCCCTTTTTTTTTCTCTTCTTACAAAGAGATCGCTTTCTTGCAGGTTCATAATTTGAGGCATCGACTAAACCAAATATATTGCAAATCACTTTGGAATCACACCAATGGTACGGAGGAACTATGTTGCGGCACCACACTTGATAACATCACTAAGGCATGGCCTCATACGTTAGAGAATGTTTTAGACGGCGCTGGAAATAATTTGTCCGACTATAGGAAAGTCGCGCTTTTCCGCTCTATATTCGCCGTAATGTCATCGCTCGTGGTTGGTGTTATCGTGTTTGAGGCGGAAGATCCATGCATGCCTTTAGTGGTGGCTTTGCTCACTGTAGTAGTGATCTCACTAACGAGCGTTTGCAGACTTATTACACGCACGTTCGGCAGAAGAAGATTCGATATCGATGCTATGGTTCTTCTGAGCGTGAACTGGTTCGTGCTTGGGCTGCTGACTTGTCCCGTGCTGCCAAGGATGGCTCGCACGGTGGCGCCTTTGGTTCTTAGTTTTCTCGGTCGAATAATTATGGGTTTTGGTTTCTAGTATGATAATGGTTTTTTAACGTTGTAATATTATGGTGTGCAAGGTTTTGTCTTTGTGATGAAAGTTGTTGCTTATATTTTTTTTGTTTCCTTTCTTCTCCTTGAGTCGCGTAGCCGATGGAATGCTGTGTAATTATATGAATTTTCGAACATTCCATATCTGTATATTCCAGTTTAGGTAATTCTATTTTTTTTATTTTTTTTTTGTTATTTCAATAGAATTTTTTTTTTCAATTTTCATGAGCCCCGCAATAGTTTATGAAATTAAGGATGTCATAATACAATCATTTTATATGTTAGGTGGGCAATAAGTAGGTATATTCAATAGGCGGTGATTCTCTATTCATTGTGGGGATCTGCCGTGATCGGACGAAAATAGACATGGCAACGGAAATGGCCGAGGCAGATATTCGGCATATTATGCCCCTACCAAATTCTCATTGCAAATATCATCTCCAATAGTTCACTGCTAATTACGAATTAGTTCGGGGAGGAGAATTACTGCATGTGCATCGGGGTTTCTGTGGGGAATTTGGGTTCCCGTATGGATACAATTCAAAAGTTTTCTACATATGGATTTTGAGAATTTAAAAATTCTTCAAAAAATTGTCCATTAGAATAGTTTTGATATTTTATGTTCGTTAAAATTATGATAGCTGTAAGATTGCGCATTGTGACCCGTGTTCATCCGTCAGAAAAATATCCGAGCGACGCATCGGTATTTGTTATTGATTATCAATCCATGTGCGCAGTACAAACAAAATAATTATGCACATTGAATTAAACGAATGCGATCATCTAACAAAATAATTATGCGCATTTAATATTTAGTATATGATTTAAATTTGATTTAAATCTTTATTATTATTTTAGAAAAATAATTATATTTAATTTGGAATTAAATAAAATATATATTAGATATATATAATTATCGATTTTTATATAGTATAAATTTCGAAATTATTAAATATATATATATATATATATTAAATATTATATATTTAAATATACTAAATATAGAAAATATATTAATTTATATTAATATTTATTCAAATTTGAATTTAAGTTTGAATTTGAAAGAGAAGACCAAGTCAACCAAACCAAGTAAAAAAAGACTTGGTATGACTTGGAGTGGGTGCGAAACTTTCTCCCCACTCCACTCAAAGAATTCGGCCAAGACCCCTAAGTATAAATAGGTTTTTCATTTTCGAAAAACCCTAAGTCATTTGTGGCAAAAAGAAGAGAAAAATCTAGGGATTTCTCATTTCTCTCTCTCTCTCTCTCTCTCTCAAACTCTCGTCTCTCTCCCTCATTATCTCTCGCGGCGTGCGGCGTGCGTGTGACAAGGAGGAGTTGCCGAGCTTTGATCTAGCCACCTCTACCAAGCCTCGGCCGTGACGTACGTGTGGTGCCAGCGTGACGATCTTGCCCCGTTCGTGAGCATTTGGTGCTAGGAAAGGGATACTACATCCCGGGGATTCGAAGGGTTCGTAGCTTGCCATCTTCATTGAATTCGTCAACGTATCATGGCTGTAAAACCCTTCTCTTTCGTGTTTAATATTCTCGTGTAAACACCGAGCGGTCCAAGGGATAGGTCGAAATCCCGAAAAATTTTAAAATTCCGCCGTTCAAGGAGCGAGGGTCCGGGAACCCTATTGGGATTCCCAACAGTGGTATCAGAGCCATAGGCTCGGTTAAGTCACGGGACTATGACCGCGTAGCCCGAAAAACGACCTAGGAGGGGATGGCCACGCGCGCGGCGCCTGGTCTTAGCTGGCCGCGCGCGTAGGCGCACGTGCGGTGCTTGGACGGGGCCACGTGCGTAGCGCGTGCGGCGCCTGGCTCGGCCACGGTCGGATTCGCGCAGCGACGCCTCGAAGCCCAATGGGCCTGGCCCAAATCTATAAAAGCCCAAATGTGAATTTAGGCTCGGATCTGTGTAAAATTGTCGTGATGCATGTAATATGTGAATTACGTGGTGATTGATTGGGGATTAGGTTCAGTTTTTACCGGGTGATATGTTATGGGTGACAAGGTCCCCCCCGGTTTGTACTTTACTGTTTTATTAGAAAAGACGGGCATTGTTGTTTTAGGGGAAGATCCTCCCGTCATAGGCTGTAGTAGTACAAGAATGACGGCCGAACGAGAGACTGTCGAGAGAGCCCAGACGAACAAGACGGTGGTCGAGGTGTCTGTCCGAGACAAGCCCGAAGACTTAGAGTTTTATTTTTGTACTAATAGGATAGAACTAGAAATATCCCCGATCTTTCACATTTACTTTAATAGGTTGAAACTAGGTTTATTATTAAAGTCTATTATGTGCGTGTTGGTTTCGAACGTGATATCGTGCATAATGTGGTCGTTTTTAACTGTGAGGATTCTCACGAAGTTAGACTTTTAAAATATCAAGTGAGTAAAGGGGTTGGGCTCCTGTCTTCTATCAAGTCCAAAAATGTTACGACTTAGGGGTACTGTTTAGGTTGACCGAGTTACGGCGCCAAAAACCCTCGCCTTTGACGTGAACGTATTTGGATGCATTTTTTATAATGCTGCTCACCGACCACTCTTCGTCCTCTAATAAAGTGTTATCCTACGGAGGCGACGTTCACTCAAAAGTGGAGGTTAGCAAGACGTTGATAGGTAGCACTTGGACAGTCATTCCCAAGAAATCTGAGTTACAGCTGAGGGACCCTGACTAAGACAAATTCGTTGAAATTTCTGTCTGACAGAATCGTGTGTGACACGAACCTGACTGATCAAGTATACCAATAAACTGTTAAGTTGAGGCTAGTTTAATGCAGTGCGGGTAAATCAACGCCACTACGAAACTACTCAACGAGGTTTACGAAATTCCTAACGGGAGAAAGGTTTTCGAGAAAAATAGTGGGAGTCAGACGAAAAATTGAAAGTCATGTTTTAGTCTGATTAAACACTTCAAATCCTAACTATTTGTTTATCTTTCTGCAATTTATTTTCTTCTCTATTACGCAATGACAAACGCTTTATCCGTACTTTTGGAAAAACATTCTTTGGTGGGACCAAACTATGTTGACTGGCTTAGAAATCTGAGGATCGTCCTCAGGTTTTTAAAACTGGAAAATGATTTGGACATTGAGGAGACTTTGACTCCAAACGCTCAATCGACTGAGCAAGACCTGCAGTCCCTTCCACCTTCCTTCCACCAGTTCGTGGTGAATTGCAACCTTAATAATCGGGAGTATTCAATCACGGACTTGATTAGTTAGTTGGTTGCAGCCTGAACCCAGTATCGGAGTGATAGGGGTAATAAGGGTAAGGAGGTGGCGCTCGTTGCGACTTCACGGTCCAAGAGATCGAAAAAGAAGCCGAACAAGCACAACGAACCTAAGGGTAGAATCTCCAAGAAGGCGAAGTTCAAGAAGGCTGTTAAGTCGGGCGCGAAGCCCACGTACAAGTGCCTCCATTTGGCTGGGTCACTAGAAGCGAGACTGTCCTAAGCTGAAGGAGTGGTCTGACGCTTCAGGCAAGCAATTACTTTTTCGAAGCTAATTGTTCTGTGTATTCTACTTCATGGATACTTGACTCAGGGGTTAGCTCCCAAATTTGTGTTTTGAACTAGGGTCTGGAACGAAGTAGGACGCTTCGAGCTGGTGAAGTCTCGATCAACGTCGGCAACGGACATAGTGTAGCAGCAACGCACGTGGGATCGAAGACTTTACTTTTATCGTCATCTCATTGTTTAGAACTTTCTGATGTTTTGGTTTTGCCCAAGGGGCTGAAAAATATTGTTTCGATTCCTGTTTTGAGCAGACTTGGTTATGGGTTTCGATTTATTAATGATGTTTGCCATATTTATTTTAGAAATGAAAACGTTGGAAAGGCGACGTTAATAAATGGTTTATATTACGTCAATCTAAGAGATAAGGTAGAAACTGTAAATGCAATTACCAACTCGTCGACAGGATCAAACGAGCGATACATCTGGCACCTTCGACTGTGTCACGCCGGGCAAACAAAGATTGACAAGATGGAAAAGGACGGCCTGATTCGCACGGTGAAGTCAGGCTCGATCCCAACTTGTCAGTCTTGCATCCTAGGCAAAATGACCAAGTCACCCTTCACAGGGACTTTTATGAGGGCCACAGAAGTATTGGGTTTAATCCACACTGATGTATGCGGACCATTTAGCGTAAGGGCCCGTGGTAATTGCCGCTACTTCATTACGTTTACGGACGATTTGTCTCGCTACGAGACTGTCTATTTGATGAGACAAAAGTCCGAAGCTCTTGAAATGTTCAAGGAGTATAAAGCGTTAGTGGAGAAGCAAACTGGCAAGGTCAATAAAGCCGTTCGATCAGATCGAGGCGGTGAATATATGAGCCTTGAGTTCGATGCCTTTCTCAGAGATAATGGCATCATTATACAGTTTCACCTCCCGACACGCCACAATTAAATGGCGTAGCCGAGCGAAGGAACCGAACGCTTTTGGATATGGTTCGGTCGATGACGAGTTACACAGAACTTCCCATTTCGATGTGAGGTTATGCCTTGAAAACAGCAGCATATATCCTTAACAGGATACCTACCCGTTCTGCCGACAGGATCCCTTGCGAGGCTTGGCATAATGATAAATGAATTTTATGCTATATTTTATACTCCGTAAAAGGGCATTACAGGTTGGTTATTTATCTGAATTCCCTCGAATATCATACATTTACATTTATATTTCATTTTCGATAGGTATTGGAAAAAAGAACTACAACCGGGAATATTCGGACTTGAAACAAATTTTGAGGAACCGTCGAGCCAAATATCGGCCCAAAAACCAATTGGGCCCAATAGTAAAAATCAGCCCAAGAAGTAAAAACCCAAACCCAAGTGATGAATGAAGAAACAAAATGAAAAAATAAATAAATAAAAGAGATCCTACAGACATACAGCACACAAAAGAAGAAAAAGAAAAAAAGAAGCGACAAGGCCTCCTCACACGCATGAACGAGATGACGGCTTGGAATTACAACGCACACGGCTCAAGGATGGATCTCGTATCCGACGCATGCCCAAGAGCTGAAAAAGGGAGAATAAGGTATATTTACATCATCTATAAAGGGAGGTGAGCTGTGTGGTGCTGTGATGGAGCGAGCTGCGGCTGATCTATGGCTGGGCAGCGAGCGGGATCAGTGAGCACGCCAGCGAACGAGGGAAAAAAGGAGTAGTTGTGTGAGTAGGTGAAGCAGCGAGGTTGGATCTGTGGGAGTTGCAGCGAGCGTAGCAGCGGATAAGGTGGAACGAGGCTCACACACCCAACTCGCCCACCACCTGTTCGACAAAATTCCTCAATAAGGGATTAACACGGGGGTCGAGTTTCAGGGAAGATACTATACTTTTCTCTTTATTATTTACGCTTCATGTTGTGTTAATACTTCATATGAGTAGCTAAATTTCGTGGTATTTGAGATTAGATGAACCCTAGCGAGATCATACGTATGTCTAAGTGTTGTTGTTTTGCTTTTATTATGACTCGGTTATGAATTATGATATTATTTTGATTATGTCTATGTGGTCAAGATAATTTTTGGGAAATCGTAAGCTACGCTCGAGAGAGGGGCTGACGATTAGACCACTCGCAAACGAGCGGAATAAACTCATCGCTAGAGATAGATTGAACTACCCCGCCGGATTAGAGTCAAATCTAATAGCGGGATTCATCGTGTTTAATGCGATCTTCGGTTAAGTAGTTAGGGAAGCTTGCCCAACTAGTTAATTCGTAGATTAGTTGTTTACGAGTCTTGTGTGATAAGGAGCAGTTTCGTCAGTCATATAAATTCGTACGCATGTTGTAGGAATCCTCACAGTCTAATAGTTAGCTAAATTTTATTATACTCGTCACTCGTTCGATCGAGCTAGGAGGATTCGAAGTCTCAAATACGTTCGCTTTCATAAGGTTGTCTCGTTTTTACATTTTTATCAAACTTCTTATTTCAAGTGTTTATTGTTCTTTTTAATTTTCAAATAAAACAATTTTCTACTAGAATATTTAAACGTAAGTTTTTCTGATTACATAGTTCCTTTGGGTTCGATACTCGAATTCTTGCCAATTCTATACTATTTTCGATAGGTACACTTGCATGTTGAGCATAGGATAGTTTGTCGTTATTCGTTTTAATTTATTACTCGATCCGCTCGATCACATAATCGTAAGGCAAGCCTGAATCACATTAGGATCTGAGGTTGCCCCGCCTTTGTGAAAAAGTTGCAAGCAGATAAGTTAGAATCGAGTTCGATTATGGCAAGATTCCTCGGTTACCCCGAGGACTCAATGGGGTACTACTTTTACGTTCCAGACGAACACATGGTGTTTGTCGCTTAACGCGCCACCTTCATATAAGAGGAATTCGTAAGCGAAGGCGGTAAAGGTCGTGAAATAACTCTTGGTGAGTTAAGCGACGAATCAACTCCAGTTGTTCCAGAGTCGTTAGACGACGTTTCAGAAAACCCGATCAACCGCAATTGCGCAGGTCTAGTAGGATATCTCAAATGCCTGAGAGATATGGTATGGTACTCGTCGAGCATGGGGATGTTGCGATTGAGGGATGTGTTGGGGACGATCCCGTCACCTACAACCAGACAATTATCGGTACAGACTCCCTCAAGTGGTTGAGGCTATGCAAGCCGGAATGGACTATATGTATTCAAATCAGGTTTGGACACTTGTAGACCTGCCTAAAGGTTTTAGACCAATTGGCAACAAATGGATCTACAAGAAAAAGATTGGATCTGACGGACAGGTGGAAACGTAAAAGGCTAGGCTTGTAGCGAAATGGTATAGTTAAAGAGAGGGAATTGACTATGAGGAGATCTTTTCACCGATCGCGATGATTAAGTCCATTCGCATTATGCTTGCGAGAGCAGCATACTATGACTACGAGATCTGGCAGATGGGCGTAAAGACCGCGTTTCTGAATGGCTTCCTCCAGGAGGAGATCTATATGGAACAACCCAAAGGTTTTACATCAAATGCAGATGCTCATAAAGTATGCAAGCTGAATCGGTTCATTTATGGACTGAAACAAGCTTCAAGGATCTTCGATTCGATGAAGTAGTTAAGAACTACGGATTCATAAAGAACAAAGATGAGCCTTGTGTTTATAAGAAGGCCAGTGGGAGCATGATGTCGTTTCTCTTATTGTACGTAGATGATATCCTTTTGATAGGAAACGGCATCGGGATGCTTTCAGAGGTCAAAGCGTGACTTTCGACCGAATTCTCTATGAATGACTTGGGAGAAGCGACCTATATTCTAGGAATTCGCCTAATTAGAGATACGGTGTTAGGATTATTTTATTGTGTTCAATTAATTAGAATTATCTTTGTAGTTTATTTAAATAGATTTTACTTATAAGAGGCTTAGTGTAAATGAGCTTTGTTAGGGGCCCAAGTATTATATAACAAAATGTGGTATAAATACTTGAACCCTAACACATAATAAAATGTGTATTGTGTGAAAATTAAAGTGAGCCCCCAACCTCTCAAGAACACACAAGCACCCCACGTTGAGCTCACTTCTTCAGATCTTCAAATCGTGGTAAGATCGTTTAAATATATGTTTAGTTGGATATTCTAGGCCTTACAAATGGTATCAGAGCCAAACGCGCTCAGATTTGAGTAAAAATCTTCGAAATTTCTTTTGGTGTTCTTCGTGTTCTTCAAAGCATTTTCGAAAATTTTTGACATGTTTTGGTGTTTAGATGCTTGATTAAGTGTTTAGGAGTTAGGATATAAGTGTTTCGATTTCTACCCAGGGCTAATTTGATTAATTTTGTGTTTGGAGATCGAAATTTGGGTTGAGTATTTTCGCAGAAAAGTTTTCAGACCGAGAACTCACTGCGAAAACCTTTAAACTCTTTCACTTCGCAAACTTTTTTCACTTCGCAAACTCCTTCCAAGTTCGCAAACCCAATTTAAAAATTAAAAAAAATAAATTATTATTTAATTATTGTTAGTTTTCGCACCCTTAAAAAAAAAATTAAAAAAATTATTATGTTTTCGCATCCATTCATCCTAGTTTTCATATCCATTTAAAAAAAAAAAAACTAGGTAATGATTAGGTAATCGTTGATTAAAAAAATTTATATTTAAAAGAGGTTTGCGCATCCGCAGGTTTTCGCATTAGACATAAAAAAAAAAAAATTAATTTTCATTTCTGAGGTTTTCGCATCCTATTTAAAAATAATAATAATAATAATAAAAAAATAAAAATAAAAGTTTTCGCATCCAACTAAGTTAAAAAAAAAAAAAAAAAAAGACCTCAGGTTTTCGCATCCAAAAAAAAATAAAAAAAATTCAAGTTTTCGCACTTGGTTTTCGCATCCCATTAAAAAAAAAAAAACTTTGCGCATCAGGTTTTCGCATCCCCTTTTCGCAGCCATGTTTTCGCACTGAACACTTCAAAAACCCCTTGGCAAATTCTAGATAAGTTTGATGAATTTCCGAAGTTTTCGAATCACCTCAAAAGTTTTTCGGTATACACCAAAAATCTTTTCGGTACCCAACATTTTCGATACTTCACAATATTTCTCGATAAATCAATCTTTTCGAATCACCTATTAAAAGCCAATTTTTTATTCCAAAACATCTTTGGCACATTATAAGAAAACGTTTTAGTAACATTTTCGAAGTTTTCGAAATCAGTTAAAAACATTTCGGTACACACCAAAAAGATTTCCACATCCAAAATTTTCGAAACTTCACGATATTTCTCGACACACTAAAACTTTTCGGTTCTGAATTTTTTCAAAAGCCAAATATTATCAAATCTATAAAACACGTTAACGATCGCGTATCCAACTAAATTTAAAACAAAATTAATTTAAAAATTTAAAAAATCATGGATTCAACTTCCGCAACTTCTGAGATGAGCTTTGACGAGAGTGATTTATATAAAACTTTTCTTTCTTTAAAGGAAGATTATAAAACCATGCGTCGTGAACATAAATACGAACGTAGGACTATCCAAGTGTTAGAAACTAAGTTAGCTAGAAACTATTTCTAGTCTCGAATCAAACTTAGCTAGCTCAGAAACTAACGTTTGTGAGCTAACCAAGAACGTAAATTCCTCTAAGCTAGGCCAAACTCAACTTATAAGTCACGAAAAGACTATAAGTGAGTTAGAGAGTAGACTAGATAATAATTACAAATGCTTAGTCAGGAGTTTAGAAGAAAGAGGTAGTCTTACTTGCCGTTTAGAAGAAAGAGCGCGTGAGAAAATCACTAATCTTGAATCTCAGGAAGTAAAATTAAAAGCTCAAATTAGTGAACTAACAAATAAATTGAACAATTGCGAACTCGAACGCAATAATTATCTGTCTGATTTGAGAAATACGAGGAATAGTTTTAAACTTTTATTAGAGGAACGCAATAAATTGCACTCTAAAGTTCATCACTTAGAGGGCATCCTTGCGAAAAAGGGTCAAACAGACCAAAGTTCCTCTAAAGACTTAGCGTCGAACGGGGAAAATAATTTAAATTCTAATAAACCTATCTTTTGTTGGGAAATTCCAGAAGTTGCTAGTAAAATTGCAGAATTGAACGCAACTCTGGAATCGGAAAGAGTAGGTTTCCGAGTAGAAAAGAAAAAACTTCTAGAGGAGATTTCAAATCTCAAAAATTCCCCGTCCCTACCCGTCTTAAATGATCTCTCTATAGAAAAATCTTCTTTTAAGCAGGATATGGGTACACAAACAGACACCATTGTTCCCAAAGCTAAAGAGGCTTTTGCTAATAATTCTAAGTCAACGGTGACGAAACCAAATACGCATTCTAAATCACCTTTGGCTGGCACAGAAATGATAAGTAAAAGTCTTAAGCTTAATACTTCCAAGGAACAGAAGATTAGGAAGGAGAAAGGAAAATCGCCATTGTCTTTCAAAATTAAGGTCGAACATCTTCAAGATTTTCCCTCTCCTATTTCTCTTAAAAAGAAGATTTTCCCTCTCCTATTTCAAAATTAAGGTCGAACAAATCGTGGTAAACTCATTAAATATTTGTTTAGTTGGATATTCTAGGCCTTACAAGTGGTATCAGAGCCAAACGCGCCCAGATTTGAGTAAAATCTTCGAAATTTTTTTTTGGTGTTCTTCGTGTTCTTCAAAAAAACATTTCGAAAATTTTGACATATTTTGGTGTTTAGATGTTTGATTGAGTGTTTAGGAGTTAGGATAGAAGTGTTTCGATCTTTACCCAGGGCTAATTTGATTAATTTTATGTTTGGGGATCGAAAATTGGGTTGAGTATTTTCGCAGAAAAGTTTTCAGACCGAAAATCCACTGCGAAAACCCAGTGATGATAGCGATGAACAGAAGACCGTGTCAAATTCAAAGTTGAACACAAAGGCAAAAATTATCAAAGGGGGAGATTGTTAGGAATCTTTCTGCTGTGTTCAAATGATGATGAAGACTGAAGATTATCAAAGACAAAGACAACCGGCTCTTCAATGACAATTGAACACTAAGGGGGAGATTGTTAGGAATATTTTCTAGTGTTCAATAATCATGTTATCTTTGTCTAGGGACTCAATTGTATTTTATGTAAATATAGGGACTAAAGTGTAAATATATCGAAGTATGCTTTGGTATATATAGGGCAAGTGTGTGTAAAATACACATAACTTGAGTTTTAGCTTTCTCTCACTAGAAACACTCTCTCATCATTATCATAATTATGGCTTAATTGTAGAGAGAGAAAGGAGATTATTGTAGAGAGAAGCTTGGTGATTAATGAAGGTTGATTGATAATTACCCAAAGTCTTCCGCGCGTTAATTACAAGGTAATTCTTCATCAATCTATTCTCAAGTTCTTCGTTGGATGTGAAAATCTGGGAATTAAAATTGGTATCAGAGCATGCGTGTTTGAATTGATAGATTTCGAGCTGAAATATAGTTTACGATCATTGAATTGTTCATCGCAAACTTGAGTTTACGATAGCTACTGTTCATCGCTATCATCACTGTTCATTGCATTTTTGAGTGTGCTGCTTGCTTAGATGTTTGCGATGATATGTTTGATACTGTTTGCGATGATTAATAGTTGATTAATTGAGATAATCATAGCTGAATTTGGACTAATTGTGTTGAATTTGATCGAACTGTTCATCATGATCTTCAAACTTTTCATGTGAAAATCTCGAAAATTGTTTATGTTTTGCTTTTGATCTGGATTAATCGAGTGTTTTTACATGTTTACTTACTGTTTTCGATCGATTATCTGAGCTTAATTCGAGAACTTAAGTGTTTTTGATCGAATTTAATCGAATTGCAAAGTTTACGAATCAGATATCGATCGTAAACCTCTTGATTATCTGTTTACGAATCCACATTCATCGTAAACCTTCACATTTCTACTGTTTACGAATATATTTCATTCGTAAACTATCTTTAAGAAAGGTTTACGAATACTTTTCATTCGTAAACGCTTTAAGGAAAAGGTTTACGAATATTAACTTTGCAATAGTCTGTTATTTAAACTTTGCGGACGAAAACTTTACGAACAAAAAGGTTTACGAGCCTCTCACATAAGAAAGTTTTCAAAATTGGTCAAAGCTTTAAAGTTTACGGTCAAACACTTAAGTTTACGGTCCATTTAGTTTTCACTCGTAAAGTTCATGTTTACGATTCTATTTCATTCGTAAACCATCTATAGCAAAGGTTTACGAATAGTTTTCATTCGTAAACTCATTTAGGAAAAGGTTTATGAACCTATTTCGATCGTAAACCACAACGACTCCAGTTTACGAATCAATCTCAATCGTAAATCTCATTAACTTTTCATTCGTAAACTAATTGTAAGAGACTGTTTACGAATCATAAAAGTTTACGAGCAAACCCAAGTTTGCGATCGAACCCAAGTTTGCGATCGAAACTTTACGGGAAGAACTTTACGATTCGAAGTTTACGATATAAACAGTAAAGGGCAGGTTTACGAATAAATTTCAATCGTAAACTATCTCAAGACACTGTTTACGATCACTTTTCAATCGTAAACTTTACTTTACGAAAGTCACTGTTTACGAACACTTTTCAATCGTAAACTTTACTTTGCGGAAGTTACTGTTTACGAAAGCTGGTCATTCGTAAACTATCTAAGTGAACTGTTTACGAATACATTTCGTTCGTAAACTATAAATGCACTGTTTGCGGATCATTTTCATTCGTACACTCATTTACGAACAAGTTTTACGAACAAATTCTGCTCGTAAACCTAAAGACCCGTAAACATTTGAAAAGGTTTTCAGTAGTTAAAAAAAAAAAAAAAAAAAATCATTTTAAGCTTAGAAAATTTTTTTGCTACTACGAGATTTTTTTGCTAAAATTTTTTTGCTACTAAGAGATTGTTTTTGTACCTACTTTTCAAAGGTTTACCGAGGCTTAGAAAATTTTTGGGTAAAGAAATTTTTTTCGGTAAAATTTTTTAGTACAAAAATTATTCTCGGTATAATTTTTTTCGTATAAATCATTTTAAAATCATTTGCGAAAACCTTTTCATAAAAACTTAGACCCGTAAACCTTCTATCTGAAACACACATACAAAATTCGATCGAAGATGAATTGAAGACCTCTTGATTATCATCTGGATTTGCTGCTCGATAATCAAGTAGGTTTCGGATCCACTCAGCCCAGATCGAACGGTTTCTCAAACGTTTAAGGTTTGAATTAAGCTTCCGCGCATTTAACATTTCGTTCAAGCCAAACGTAAACTTCAAGCCTTACTTTACGAACAAAAATAGTTTACGAATCAATCTCAATCGTAAACCTTCACATATCTACTGTTTACGAATATATTTCATTCGTAAACTATCTTTAAGAAAGGTTTACGAATATTCTTCATTCGTAAACAAGCGCTATTAGTTTACGATTAACCTTTACTTCACGAAAGTTACTGTTTACCGTTCTTAAAGGTTTACGAACGATTCTCATTCGTAAACATTCTTTACTCGTAAACCAAAAAGCACTGTTTACAACTTTTCTTTCATTCGTAAACTAATACAGTGTCAAATCTGAACCGCAGAACCTTACATTCTCTTAATAATATACAAAGTCCAAGATACAATCTAAGTCGATAATTAATATTTTGTATCTAAACTTTGCTGTGCTGAAAAGCTTATGAACTGAACTGAAATTAAAGGTTTGCGGTTAATATCAAAAATTAAAATTTTTTTAACAGAATCGAAAATATTGATTACAAATTAAATCAATTCTAAAACACGTCAACGATCAATATACATCAAACAATTTTATTTGTACAAAATTTTAAAAAAAAAAAAAAAAAAAAAAAAAAACCAACATTTTATATAGAATTTAATTACCAACATTATTTGAACTTAAATTTTTCAAAATTCTATATTTGAACTGAAAAGATTAAAATGGATTTATTTCACGAACAAATGATCAAGACACTAGATGAGGCGACCCTCATTTTCTAAATACTATTAGTGGCGGATTTCCGCAACGAAAGCCGCGGAAGACCCATTTTACAAAAACTTTTTCGTAAAATAGAATATATTATAGTACATACGGGTTACAAAGTCGTATATTTACAAAGGTCGTAGCCCCAAAATATTCAAAATATCAAAACGCCCTAATGCCGCTCCACAGGTCTTCATCCATGTACAACCCCGCCCTCAAAAGTCCGTGGAGTCACCGCCATCAGCCTGCCTCAGTCGCGACGTACCTTGACGTCGGACTCGGTCGTACCTACAACACATAAGACTGAGCGATTGCCCAGTAGGTGAAAACATGCATGAATGCAGCGTGCGCTCACCCATCATCCCAAAATATCTCACCATAAATGCACGCTCGACTTTTACCTCTCAATCCATCTTATCATATCTCAACACAGGGTCCTAGGTTAGACTCGACACCTCGCGCGCCCATAACAATCACGGTAGCCTACACTGATAGCATTTAGACGTTTACGCTACTGCCCTACCAGGTCGCTCCTTCCGCGAAAATAACATAAAAGACGGTTTTGCACCTCGGGACGTTCACGCCCGAGTAGACAGATCGATCACGCCTGTCTGCCGTCAGGTGTCATATATGAGTACTAACCTCGATTCTTCTACGAATCATCAACGCAATCACGATCTACCCCGCTCATCACTATATCAAAGCGTTACCGTATCAACACGGTACTCATCCCTCATACTGGTATGAAATGCATGTGTGTTATGCAAATGAAATGTCACAGTACCCATTAAAACTGCCTTCCCTGAAAATATTATTTCGAAAACTTTTAATCGGGCGTTAGAATAGACTATGCCCGTTGGACTCGGAACATTTTTCTCATTCAATGACAAAAAAATAATTTTCCTCCAAAAGACTTTTTTTTAACAAAGACCCGAATTTTATTCGAGCCCGAAAGTTGCTGCCCGAAAATGAGTCTGACGCCGAAAATGTTTTGACCCGAGAATGTGGCCCGACAGTTCCACCCGAAAATCTTAGTTTTAAACGCCGAAAACTTGAGCCCGAATATCTTTCGAAGGCCCGAAACTCTTTACCCGAAAATAAACATAATTCGCCGAATTTCCTTTCTGACTCAGAATATTTAAAAGACCCGAAAATTATATTTTATTCTGCGAAAACCTTATTACCCGAAAATACTTTGTCCGAAAATATTAAAGACCCGGAAACGTATACCTATCCGAATTTATATAAATTCCAGACTACAGTACAAAGTACTATGCCCAAAAACTATTCAAACACCCAAAAACATTCAAGTGCCCGAATAACATCTACCCGAAAACATTCCTAACTCATTCAACTTCCATGTAAATACAACTATAACACGTAACATAGATTCAAACCCAAAAATCTGGGTTTTTAACGCATATAGCCACCCGAAAATTCACCTAATCATCATGTAAGTCACGTAAGATCATAACAAAATACGTTATCACATAAAACACATAATATTTTCGTGTTTGTGGATGAAAGATTTCACCTACCTCACGTCCGAAATTTACGTGTTCTAAGATTTTTCCGAGCTCTCGATCGTTGGTTATTGAGTTTGAAGGTTTTCTTCTCCCCTTTTCTTCTCCTTTCTTGGTTTCGAAAATGTTCTCTGTTTTTCACTTAATGGGGTATAGATATACTTTGAGGTAAATGATAATAAGTAGGTGACAAGGAGGTGTCGAGTTTTTCCTCTTAGGTTAAGAAATGTCTTGCCCGAAAATTATTTACACTTCACCCGAATTTGGTCTCTCTCTCTTTCTTGCCCGAATGCTAGAATGGCGAAAGTCATCCTACTGCCCGAATTCGGGCCTCCTCGAGATTTTGACTTAGTCATCTCCCGATTTTCCATGAAATTCGCCGAGATTTTGCATTGAAATTCTCTTGCCCGAATTCTTCTTCATATTCGGGTATCTCCTTTACTAAATTTCGAATTAAGTCCGAAACTTCTACTTTATATTCTAACTTCAAAGTTTCGAGACAACTAATCAAAATTTCTAAGTCACATGATCATCCCGTTACTTATATCAAAATCCCGTATTAAAATTTACGGGTATTACACTAGAAGCGAGGCTAGCTAATAACGAGCGTGTCCTAAGAAAACATCTAGAAATTGAAGCTAGTCTTGAATGTCAATTGACCAATGCAAAGGACGAGATTATAAGGTTGAAGACTAAGACCACAGAACATGAATAAAAAATATGTGAGTTGAAAACAAGTCTGTCTGCCTGTGATGAAGCAAACAAGTCAATGTTGGAAAAATTCTCATCCACAAATAATGAAAACGAAATGGTCAAGAAATTAGAAGCAAGATTAGCCAATAATGAAGTTGTCCTAAGAAAACATCTATTAGAAGAAGCCAATCTAGGAATAAAGCTTCAATTAGCTAATGAGACAATAGCTAAACTTAACAATGATCTTGCTAAATCAGATTCTGAAACAACAGAACTAAAGGAAAATAAAGATTATCAAGCTCAAAATAAAGTTCTTTCTGAAGAATGCACAAGATTACACTCTAAAATTAAAGAACTAGAGCTTCTTCTGGTAAAGAAAGATCAACTTGAGAAAAATTTGTCTCTAAATAAGTCGACTCAAACAATTGAGTCAGTGCCAACTAAGGAACATTCTATACTATCGATAAAACCCGAACCTAAGGATTGCTACACTCCAGACGGGTTTCGAGCTCAAATAGATAAGCTTTTAAAGGAGAATTTAATTCTCAAAAATTCCTCTCAAGAAGGCGCAAGAATGACTAAAGATATCAATAAAGAAAGAATAGAGGAAGACAAATTACCTTCTATTGCCTCGACTAAATTTGGTTCTACCTCTATTCCTAATCCAAAAATACCCAAAGTCATTCTAAAATCAAAAGTAGACAATAATTACACATTCTCTATTAAAACTGAAACGTCCAAAAGTAATAATTGTCTAAACAAAAGTAGCTCATTTAGTACACATTACAAAGTGAATGATGTGAGTCTAGAAGGTAGGAAATACGACACTTCTATACTTAATGCTATTGATTCTATAAGCTCGTATTCCTCTCTCAAGTACCCAGTCAAAGTCAAATCCGAATCGCATCTTAAGCGACTGGCGAAAGAGAAAATTTTCCCTTCTACAAAAAGACACACATTCACCGATGCTGAAAAGTTAAATTTCAAAAAGGTACAACAAATTTGGAAACCTAAGCTACAAATGGAAATAAGTAGTCCTCGACAAATGTGGATTCCTATGACTGCTTTATGTGATAATTTTGCTTTCAAATTTGAACCTTATATGCATAATTGTTTCACTGCTAACCAGGGAGGACCCGTCCAAAAATGGGTACCAAAGTCCCGATAATTTGTTTTGCAGTTTTCCGATCATACATGGTAAATAGACGACGATTGCTCCACATGTATGGTCGGTATGCAATGATGAGCAGTCGCACAAGAACCCGACACGTGTGGTATTCGGTTTGCTCCACACACGTGATCGGTATGTGACGTGAGCAAACACACCAAATCAAGACTATTCCAAAGCTCTTGATTTGACATTGTTTTTATTTTTATCTTTTCGTCAAAAAAAAAAAAAAAAAAAACCATAAAAAAAAAGAGGCCAAAAAATAAAAAAAAAGAAAGAAAAGGCCACAAAAAAAAAACGGAAAGAAAAGGCCATAAAAAAAATAATAATAAAAAAAAAATTGAGCTACAATGTTCAAAGAAGGCCGAGCCGATTTCAAAATTCAAAGTGCGCTTGAATTTCAGGGGAGTCAAACTCTATATCTTAAGTTCTTGATTTTCATAGGGAGTTCGACTTATTATAAAGAGCGCTTACCTTTACAGAATATTCGGTCTTCATATTCTATATTCTTTTTGGGGGAGTGGATAGATAGATAGACAAGGCGCATGAACTTCAAAAGAGCGTATTACCATAGTTCTAATGTAAAAAGCGCATATGTTTTAGGGGGAGTGAGACTTATAAGTGCAAAAGGCACATTTATTGGGGAGTGTCACTTCAAATACAAAAGGCGCTTGATTTCTTCGTAATATGCAATTTCTCAAAAAACGCATCTATTTAGGGGGAGCACGGGCATCACATTAGAATTAGCGCAAGTATTTAGGGGGAGTGTTACCTAAATACAACGCTAGAGCTTAAAAGGGAATGCCCTGAAGACAACCTTCATGCTTTGAAGAGGGAGAGCTACCTAAATGCCAACAAGCGCATGGACACAAAAGAGTTGTTCACATACCTGTTCCAAAGGTTCAGTAGACCTAACTGATCCTAACCCAGGAACAAACCCCGAGTGTATGTGAGGGTATTGAGCGTTGTTAGGTCCGATTTTCACATCCAACCTATGAACTCGAGCATATATTTAATCGAAATTACCTTGAACAAGATTGAGCGGAAGCATTTGGGTAATATTCAATCAAATCTTCATTAAACACAAACTCTCTCCAATTAACCTCTTTCTCTCTCTACAATTAACCCTAGCTTAGATAGTGATTAGAGAGAGATTTTCTAGTGAGAGAAAGCTAAACTCAAGTTGTGTGTATTTTACACACACTTGCTCTATATATACCAATCAATATTGGTATATTTGCATTCTAGTCCCTAACTATACATATATTACAATTAAGTCCCTAGACAAAGATAACTTGATTATTGAACACTATAAAATACTTCCAACAATCTCCCCCTCAGTGTTCAATTATAATTGAAGCTTCGGGTGTCTTTGTCTCTCGAATCTTCAGTCTTCATCATCAGTTGAACACAACAGAGTAATTTCCAACAATCTTCCCCTTTGTGCTCAACTTCGAATTTGACACGGTCTTTGTTGCTGTTTGAAGAAATAGCTGAGAGCGTCTGGAGAATCTTCAGTCTCCCCCTATTTACATGCACCCTCATCTTCTTCTTTTGCAACTTGAATATTCGTCACCTTCTTGCATATATCAGAGTCGCGCGGATCATCAACATTGACTTGTCGTGTATGTTCGAACCATGGAGAGAGGTCTTGTTTGTTGTGGTTCAGCACGTGCGTTGAAAGCATGGCTTCCTTAATGAGTTCACGTGCTTGGCCTTCTTGATATACTTCTCCCCCTCATGGCGATTCATTTGTATCGTCATGATGTGTGATCAAGGTGAACCTGTGTACGCTGAACGTGTTGGCGTTGAATTCCGGATGAAGTACCTGGAAACGGGACAGACGACCGATCATCGTGAAACATCCCTAGATGTCACTCTTGGTCGTTGATGCAAAGTCACACAGACTTGCATTTGAAGGGACTACGGGGCCACATAGGCAACCCGTTGACATCATTCTAGAGTCGTGCTCCAGAAGATGGCCTGCTACCGTTGTTGTTTTGATGTTGCAACGGCAGGACTTCCTTCTGATCATAGAAGCACATCATTTAATGATGCGTCTACAGAAGTTCTGGCATGGTCACGTAGACCTGCAATATGTGTGTAAAAGAATGTATGTCTCCTAGAAAAATTGAAAAAATATTTAGGCTATGAGGACACACTAGACATTTACGTGTTCAAGAAAAATCGTGGTGTGGGGCTGTGGACCACTTTGTTCAATATCTCCCGCTTCCAAATGAAACGGTGATAGCTTATGCGGTTCCCCGTGAGATATTGAAACATATATCTTTTGGGAGACAAATGAGTAGCTAGGAAGGGTCGTGCATGCGCCTTTGGACCAGATGAAGCGTCTTCTACCCGGGATCTGATAAATCAGTCATGTACCTATATGGTTATGGCCCGGATAGTTTGTGGTTGAGTTGTAAGGATGTCATCGTGATACGCTCAATACCCTCACATACACTCGGGGTTTGTTCCTGGGTTAGGATTAGTTGGGTCTACTAATCCTTTGGAACAGGTATGTGAACAACTCTTTTGTGTCCATGCGTTTTATTGACATTTAGGTAGCACTCCCTCTTAAAAGCATGAAGTTTGTATTCAGGGCATTCTTCCCTTAAGCTCTAGCGCCTTTTCATTGTAACACTCCCCCTAAATAGTTGCGCTATTTCTAATATGATGCCCTTGCTCCCCCTAAATAGATGTGCTATTTCAAATATGATGCTCTTGCTCCCCCTAAACATGTGCGCTCTTGTAGAAATTTGCATATTACTTTCTTTCAGGTCAAGCGCCTTTAGTAAATGAAGTATCACTCCCCCTTTAAAATGTGCGCCTTTTAAGTATGCGCTTATGAGTATCACTCCCCCTAAAACGTATGCGCTTTTTACAATAAACTATGGTAATACACTCTTTTAAAATTCTTGCACCTTTTCTATCGATCCACTCCCCCTAAATAAAAACAATGTAGAATATGAAGACCGAATATTCTGTAAATATAGAGTTTGACTCCCCCAAAATAAAACTCAAGTGCCTTTTGCAATTTGAAATTGGCTCGGCCTTCTTTAAACATTGAAGCTCAAAATTTTTTTTTTATTTTTATTTTTATTTTTTATTTATTTATTTATTTTTTTTTTAATGGCCTTATTTTTCTTTTTCTCCCCTTGTTTGTTTTTTTTTTATGGGCTTATTTTCTTTTTTTTTTTTTTAATGGCCTTCTTTTCCTTTTTTTTTTATGTCCTTTTTTTTTTTTATGGCCTTTTTTTTTTGTTTTTTTTTTGTTGTTTTTTTTTTTTTTTTAAAATAAAAATAGAAACAATGTCAAATCAAGAGCTTTGGAATAGTCTTGATTTGGTGTGTTTGCTCATGTCTCATACCGATCACGTGTGTGGAGCAAACCGAATACCACACGTGTCGGGGTCTCGTGTGACTGCTCATCATCGCATACCGACCATACATGTGGAGCAATCGTCGTCTATTTACCATGTACGATCGGGAACCTGCAAAACAAATTATCGGGACTTTGGTACCCATTTTTGGACGGGTCCTCCCTGATTAGCAGATAAATATTTAAGCATATAAGGTTCAAATTTGGAAGCAAAATTATCACATAAAGCAGTCATAGGAATCCACATTTGTCGAGGACTACTTATTTCCATTTGTAGCTTAGGTTTCCAAATTTGTTGTACCTTTTTGAAATTTAACTTTTCAGCATCGGTGAATGTGTGTCTTTTTGTAGAAGAGAAAATTTTCTCTTTCGCCAGTCGCTTAAGATGTAATTCGGATTTGACTTTGACCGGGTACTTGAGAGAGGAATACGAGCTTATAGAATCAATAGCATTAAGTATAGAAGTGTCGTATTTCCTACCTTCTAGACTCACATCATTCACTTTGTAATGTGTACTAAATGAGCTACTTTTGTTAAGACAATTATTACTTTTGGACGTTTCAGTTTTAATAGAGAATGTGTACATATTGTCTGTTTTAGCTTTAGTAGCTTCTTGCTTTATCTTTGGAATGACTTTAGGAATTTTTGGAGGAAGAATAGAGTTAGGAACAATTTTGTTTATTGTAATAGAAAATGAATTGTCTTGCTCTATTCTTTCCTGCTTTATAGGTGTAGTCATTTGAGTTTTCTGATCCTGTTTAGAAGATATATCGTTTAAAGGTTCAGGTTTTACAGGATGAATGGTTGTAGTTGTGCCATTTTCTAAGGAATATTTGAGAAATGAATTCTCCTTTAAAAGCTTATCCATTTTTGCTCGAAACTCTTTACGTTCTGATTCCAGAAGAGAATGTAATTCAGCAATTTTGCGTTCATTTTCTAGAATATCACAATCTTTAGAGTTTGGTTTTGTTGATTGTATAGAATGTTCCTCTTCAGTTGTGTTTGTCACTTGCTCATCTGTCTGAGTTGACATATTGCTAAACATAGGCTTTTTAGCTTGTCTTTTCTTCGTAAGAGTATCTTCTAGTTCTTTAATTTTTGAATATAATTGATTTCTTTGTTCAAGAAGACTTTTATTTTGGGCTGCACTATTTATTTTTTCGTCTCTACATGTAGATAATTCTTTTGTAAGTTCGCTTATAGTTGATTCTTGTTGTGCGACCCTTGTTTTTAAGCTCGTCAGCCTTTCTTGTTCTATTGTTAGTTTATTTTTAAGAATAGATTTTTCTTCTAGACTCTTAACTAAGCAGTTGTGATTATTTTCTAGCCTAGCTTCTAATTCTTTGATTTTTATCAAGTAGTTGGCTTCCATATTTACTTTTTTTTTTTGGTTGGATGTTTTTTGATCGTTATCGCGTTTTTGAATTGATATTAAATTTTGGATCAATGTGTTCAAATAGATTTTCGAATGATTAAGTTTTCAGAAGTTTAGGTATCAAAAGTTTAGGTATAAAAAAAAATTTGAAATGATTAGAAAAGAAAAAAATTTATACCGAGAATAATTTTTGTACCGAAAAATTTTACCAGTCCAACAAAATTTTGTTACCCAAAAAATTTTTTTTTTCTTATGAACCGGGAACCTTTTTGACGCAGGTACGCAAAAAATCTCGTAGCTAAAAATTTAAAATTATCGAAAGCTTTGCGGTATCGAAAATCTTTTTCCCATAAGTTTTCGCATGTGTAAATATTTTTTCGTATTATAAGTTTTTTTTTTTTTCGTATGAGAGGGGATACGAAAACTTTAAAGAAATAATAAAATATTCATACGAAAACTTTTTCTTTCGAGTATTGCAGTAGGTGCGAAAACCTTTAAAGAATATTAAAATATTCGTTCGAAAACTTTTTGCTAAGGTTTTCGTATGGAACACTTTTTCGTATGCAAAGTAGATTTCGTATGACTTTTTCGTTCTGTAGGTTTTCGTACGATAAAAATCTTTTTCGTATGAGACTTTTTCGTATGACTGAAAAGTTTTCGGACAGACTTTTTCGTATGAGAAAAATAATTTTCGTATCCAAAGTTTTTCGTATGGAAAATCTTTTTCGTACGAGAAATAGAAATAATTTTCGTATGAATTACTGTAGCGTTCGAAAATTTTCGTACGATGAAAATTTTCGTATGGATTTTCGTATCTAAAAAACTTTTTCGTATCAGACAGAAATATTTCGTACGCAAACTATTTTTCGTACGCTAATTATTTTTCGTTCGAAAAAATTAAGACTTTTGCGTACGCTACAGTTCAAAAACTAAAGTCAATGCGAAAAAGTTTTAAAATGTGAGTGATACGAAATTTTTAGTCAAAGCACAAACTGGTACGAAAAATAATTCATAATGTGAGAGATACGAAATTGTCAAATTTTTCATTTGCTACAGTATACGAAAATGTATGGTCAACACGAAAAATTTGATAATGTGAGAGATACGAAAACTTTGGTCAATGGGAAATACAACTTGGTACGAAAACTATCTTATGAATAGTGCGAAAATGTTTGGTGCGAAAAACTTTATTTTGGTACGAAAACGCGATTTTATATGCGAAATCTTCAAATAACACTCAAATTGTCACTTTAAGCACAGTTAATCGATCGAAATTGACTGGGTAATCATATAAAACACTCGATTAACACAATAGAAACCAAAATATAGTCCAATTAAGCATTTCAGCGAAGAACAGTTTGAAGATGAAGAAAAAAAATTCGATCGTAGATTTCAATCTGTCCAAATTGAGCTCAATTAATCGAAGATAATCGCAGCTAGAATATATCAATGGATTCGCAAATAGATTTCGTTCAGAATCATTCGAAAACAGCAAGCAAAATATCATATCAGCTCAAATCACTGTAGCATGCGAAAATTTTTTTTTTTTTCGTGAAGAACATCATACGAAAACCAAATTTCTGCAACCAAAAATTGATCAATTCACACGATTTTGGCTCTGATACCAATTGTTAGGACCGTTTTTACATCCAACCTATGAACTCGAGCATAGATTTAATCGAAATTACCTTGAACAAGATTGAGCGGAAGCATTTGGGTAATATTCAATCAAATCTTCATTAAACACAAACTCTCTCCAATTAACCTCTTTCTCTCTCTACAATTAACCCTAGCTTAGATAGTGATTAGAGAGAGATTTTCTAGTGAGAGAAAGCTAAACTCAAATGTCTAGTGTGTCCTCATAGCCTAAATTTTCTTTTACATTTTCTAGGACACATACATTCTTTTACACACATATTGCAGGTCTACGTGACCATGCCAGAACTTCTGTAGACGCATCATTAAATGATGTGCTTCTATGATCAGAAGGAAGTCCTGCCGTTGCAACATAAAAACAACAACGGTAGCAGGCCATCTTCTGGAGCACGACTCTAGAACGATGTCAACGGGATGCCTATGTGGCCCCGTAGTCCCTTCAAATGCAAGTCTGTGTGACTTTGCATCAACGCCCAAGAGTGACATCTAGGGATGTTTCACGATGATCGGTCGTCTGTCCCGTTTTCAGGTACTTCATCCGGAATTCAACGACAACACGTTCCGCGTACACTCAGGTTCACCTTGATTACACAGCATGACGATACAAATGAATCGCCATGAGGGGGAGAAGTATATCAAGGAGGCGAAGCACGTGAACTCATTAAAGAAGCCAAGCTTTCAACGCACGTCCTGAACCACAACAAACAAGACCTCACTCCATGGTTCGAGCATACACGACAAGTCAATGCTGACGATCCGCGCGACTCTGATATATGCAAGAAGGTGATGAATATTAAAGTTGCAAAGAAGAAAAAGAGAGTGCATGTAAATAGGGGGAGACTGAAGATTCTCCAGATGCTCTCAGCTATTTTCTTCAAACAACAACAGAAGACCGTGTCAAATTCAAAGTTGAACACAAAGGCAAAAATTATCAAAGGGGGAGATTGTTAGGAATCTTTCGGCTGTGTTCAAATGATGATGAAGACTGAAGATTATCAAAGACAAAGACAACCGGCGCTTCAATGACAATTGAACACTAAGGGGGAGTTTGTTAGGAATATTTTCTAGTGTTCAATAATCATGTTATCTTTGTCTAGGGACTCAATTGTATTTTATGTAAATATAGGGACTAAAGTGTAAATATACCGAAGTATGCTTTGGTATATATAGGGCAAGTGTGTGTAAAATACACATAACTTGAGTTTTAGCTTTCTCTCACTAGAAACACTCCCTCATCATTATCATAATTAGGGCTTAATTGTAGAGAGAGAAAGGAGACTATTGTAGAGAGAAACTTGGTGATTAATGAAGGTTGATTGATAATTACCCAAAGTCTTCCGCGCGTTAATTACAAGGTAATTCTTCATCAATCTATTCTCAAGTTCTTCGTTGGATGTGAAAATCTGGGAATTACAGTTTTTTATTTCAAAAAACAAAAACCTATTTATATCCACTAGGGTTGGCCGAAAATAATAAGTTGAGTGGAGAAAAATTCTCACCCACTTTTCATACCAAGTCTCCTTTGCTTACTTGGTTTTTCTCTTTTAAATTCAAATTCAAAATTCAAATTCAAATTAAATATTAAATAAATTAATATTTATTCTATATTTAGTATATTTAAATATAATATCCAATATATATATTTAATTATAATTTTAAAACGAAATACATATATATATCTAATATACATATCCTATTTAATTCCAAATTAAATATTATTATTTTTCTAAACAATAATAAAGATTTAAATCACATTTAAATCAAATACTAAATATTAAATATCCAATATAATATTTCCAAAATATTTCGTGAGGTGAAAAGACCATTTTGCCCCTCACGTGATTTTACTACATTTTCGGCCATTTAGGGTTTCGGCCAAGCCCCAAACCCTAATCTCTCAATCCACGCCCCAGTCTACTCTATTCTCATATTGACGTTGTGTCGGTTGCCCTTTTTAAGCCCGACCCTCTTGGTTCGTCTCAACCGGCTCTGGGAGGAATCCAGGAGTTCGGTATTCACCTAGCCAGCCCCGTGGTACCGAACCGATCCCGAGTTGAGTACGAATAGGTATTATTCACGAACCGACTATAGATTATCGTACTACGTATGAACCCTTTACGTTTGTCCCGGTCGAGTGAAAGTCACGCGTAGTCGAACTTACAGGACTCGACGCTATGATGTTCGTGTCGGTGACATTTACCAAAACTGCCCTCCACGACACTCGTGAGTCAGTTATATGCTCTGGCCAGAGGCTTAGGTAAATTCCCGCACATCAAAACTGCATAGGACGTTAACCTTGAATTTAATCAAGGCCGTAAATCCCGCTCAGCGGTATAACCGGCAATCACGTCGAAAAGTCTAGACCGCATTTCGCCGCTGACCCTTGCTTCATGCAATTTGGGCCTAGCAAACTAGTGACTAATCAAGACCTTAAGACCAACCCCGGGTTAAACCCTTTCGGTCTAAGGTTCACGTAGACTACTATAGTCAATCGATCGATCAGCGACTTTACCAGCGTGTGATCGTTCGATTACGAGTCAGGTCCAAATACAAAACCCCTGATTCGTATCAATGTGCAGTCCGAGCTCCCACTTCCCAAGTGAATGGTTGGCACAACCTTTGGACCGTCGACAAACAAGTCGTACTCGTCAATCCAGTCACCCTACTGGAGACTAAGACTTGTGGACTTAATTTAATATTACAGTATGTCAGCTTACTGGTGCCCCCTCTCTGTCCCCACAAAATCAGTAACTGAATTGTAAATATTGGGGTTTTATTAATTCGTCTTATTACCCGACTGCAAGGTTAATTTATTTAGACGAAATAATAATCTGCCTTTGTATTGTTTGTCATGCTAATATCGACAATAAACAAACAATAATAATTTCATTATCAAATAATTCAATTACAAATGTTAAACACATCAAAATTACACTAATGCCCTCGTACTATCTAATCCTCGTACGGCATCTAGGGCATAAACCTCAACAGTTTTATTTTATTTTATTTCAAATAAATAAAAGTTTTAAAATAAAGCTCATGTGGAGGGTATGAATTTCCTTTTTCGAGATATGCTTTAACGTAGGGGGAGAAACCTCGATTATATGGCCTGAGAAATTGATAAGAGTTTTAAAATAATGTTTCTTAACACTCAAGGACATTAATCGAGGGGGGGGTAAAATTAACTTCAAAATATTGTTGGGGAGCATTATTTTGAAAATTTTTAAAATATTGAGGGGGAGCAAGACCGAACTTAAAATTCGAACTTTCCATTCAGGGGGAGTTTTCGAAATTATCGTGAATTATTTTTTAAAAAAAATTCCCTATATGTTTTAAATAATTTTGAGTCTTGCCACCTATCAAAAATTAATACTGAAAAATTTTGCACTTCAAATCTCGCAGTTACACATTTCATGTTTAAAATGTTTTCGTAACTGTAACACTTAAAGTTTTCGGTATTTTCACAACACAAAGGTATATTCTAATTTTGCGTATGAAAAAAATATTTCCGACAAATTTAAAATTGCATACGCATACGAGCTGAATTGAAAAATACCTCTTTCACAGTGGTACATTTTAAATATGCATTTTTCAAAACTTTAAAATTCAAAATGCATATTGCACACGGAATTGAAAAAGATACCATTTTAACGAAGGCCGATTTGAATTCACAAAGCGCACAAATTTCTAAGGAGTCAGACTTCATATTCTTTATCTTCTTGCTTTTCACAGGAAGTAAGACTTATTCTCACTCGCGCTTACATTTAAGGGTAGTCGGTCTTCCTATTCTTTTCTGATTTTAGTTAGGGGAGTGGAAAAAGAGCGCAAACAGTTTAAAAGAGCGTATTACTTAAAAAAAAAAAGGAGAGAGAGCGCATACACTTCAGGGGGAGTGATATCATTAGCGCATAGGCGCATATAAAGGGGAGTATCACATCCATCATAAGGCGCCTGATTTGAAGGGTGTAATATGCAATTTCTCAAAAAGCGCATAAATTTGGGGGGAGTAAAGACATCCTATTAAGAATAGCGCAACTGTATAGAGGGAGTGATACCTAAATAGCGCCTAAGCTTCAAAGAGAGTGTCTTACACAACTTCATGCTTTGAGGGGGAGTGTCATCTTAGGAAATTAGTGCATGGACAACAATGAGTTGTTCACATACTTGTTCCATGGTTCAGTAAATCCCAACTGCACCTATCCCAGGAACAACCCCGAGTGTATGTGAGGGTATTTGAGCGCATCACGATGACATCTTTACAACTCAACCACAAACTATCCGGACCACAACCAATATAGGTACAGGACTGATTTTTTCAGATCCCGGGTAGAAGACGCCTCATAAGGTCCAAAGGCGCATGCACAACCCTTCATAGCTGCTCATTTGTCTCCCTAAAGACAAGTGTTTCAATATCTCACGGGGAACCGCATATGCTATCGCCGTTTCATTCGGAGGCGGGAGATATTGAACTCAGTGGTCCACAGCCCCTAGGAAGTCCTCGTGTTGCACCCATTTTTTTACTCGTAAAAATATCATTAGCCTATTAATTCAACGAAATATAAATATTTTTAATTTCTCTCCAAAACACCTATGGATTTTGAGAATTTAAAATTTCTTCAAAAAACTGCCCACTAGAGTAGTTTTGGCATTTTATGTTCCGTTGTTGAGATTATGAGAGCTGTAAGATTGCGCGTTGAAATTGCTCGTGTTCATGCGTCGGAATAATATCCGAGCAGACGCGTCGATATTTGTTATCGATTTTCAATCCATGTGCGCAGTACAAACAAAATAATTATGCGCATGGAATTAAACGGTGCGATCATACCAGCACTAATGCACCGGATCCCATCAGAACTCCGAAGTTAAGCATGCTTGGGCGAGACTAGTACCAGGATGGGTGACCCCCTAGGAAGTCCTCGTGTTGCACCCATTTTTTTACTCGTAAAAATATCATTAGCCTATTAATTCAACGAAATATAAATATTTTTAATTTCTCTCCAAAACACCTATGGATTTTGAGAATTTAAAATTTCTTCAAAAAACTGCCCACTAGAGTAGTTTTGGCATTTTATGTTCCGTTGTTGAGATTATGAGAGCTGTAAGATTGCGCGTTGAAATGGCACGTGTTCATGCATCGAAATAATATCCGAGCAGACGCGTCGGTATTTGTTATCGATTTTCAATCCATGTGCGCAGTACAAACAAAATAATTATGCGCATGGAATTAAACGGGTGCGATCATACCAGCACTAATGCACCGGATCCCTTCAGAACTCCGGAGTTAAGCGTGGTTGGGCGAGAGTAGTACTAGGATGGGTGACCCCCAGGGAAGTCCTCGTGTTGCACCCATTTTTTTACTCGTAAAAATATCATTAGGCAATTAATTCAACGAAATATAAATATTTTTAATTTCTCTCCAAAACACCTATCGATTTTGAGAATTTAAAATTTCTTCAATAAACTGCCCACTAGAGTAGTTTTGGCATTTTATGTTCCGTTGTTGAGACTATGAGAGCTGTAAGATTGCGCGTTGAAATGGCCCATGTTCATGCGTCGGAATAATATCCGAGCAGACGCGTCGGTATTTGTTATCGATTTTCAATCCATGTGCGCAGTACAAACAAAATAAATATGGGCATTAAATTAAACGGGTGCGATCATACCAGCACTAATGCACCGGATCCCTTCAGAACTCCGGAGTTAAGCGTGGTTGGGCGAGAGTAGTACTAGGATGGGTGACCCCCTGAGAAGTCCTCGTGTTGCACCCATTTTTTTACCCGTAAAAATATCATTAGGCAATTAATTCAACGAAATATATATATTTTTAATTTCTCTCCAAAACACCCATGGATTTTGAGAATTTAAAATTTCTTGAAAAAACTGCCCACTAGAGTAGTTTTGGCATTTTATGTTCCGTTGTTGAAATTATGAGAGCTGTAAGATTGCGCGTTGAAATGGAACGTGTTCATGCGTCGGAATAATATTCGAGCAGACGCGTCAGTATTTGTTATCGATTTTCAATCCATGTGCACAGTACAAACAAAATAATTATGCGCATGGAATTAAACGGGTGCGGTCATACCAGCACTAATGCACAGGATCCCATAAGAACTGCGAAGTTAAGCGTGCTTGGGCGAGAGTAGTACTAGAATGGGTGACCCCCTGGGAAGTCCTCGTGTTGCACCCATTTTTTTACTCGAAAAATATCATTAGCCTATTAATTCCACGAAATATAAATATTTTTAATTTCTCTCCAAAACACCCATGGATTTTGAGAATTTAAAATTTCTTCAAAAAACTGCCCACTAGAGTAGTTTTGGCATTTTATGTTCCGTTTTTGAGATTATGAGAGCTGTAAGATTGCGCGTTGAAATGGCACGTGTTCATGCGTCAGAATAATATCCGAGCAGACGCGTCGTTATTTGTTATCGATTTTCAATCCATGTGCGCAGTACAAACAAAATAATTATGCGCATGGACTTAAACGGGTGCGATCATACCAGCACTAATGCACCGGATCCCATCAGAACTCCGAAGTTAAGCGTGCTTGGGCGAGAGTAGTACTAGGATGGGTGACCCCTGGGAAGTCCTCGTGTTGCACCCATTTTTTTACTCGAAAAATATCATTAGCCTATTAATTCCACGAAATATAAATATTTTTAATTTCTCTGCAAAACACCCATGGATTTTGAGAATTTAAAATTTCTTCAAAAAACTGCCCACTAGAGTAGTTTTGGCATTTTATGTTCCGTTGTTGAGATTATGAGAGCTGTAAGATTGCGCGTTGAAATGGCACGTGTTCATGCGTCGGAATAATATCCGAGCAGACGCGTCGGTGTTTGTTATCGATTTTCAATCCATGTGCGCAGTACAAACAAAATAAATATGGGCATTAAATTAAACGGGTGTGGTCATACCAGCACTAATGCATCGGATCCCATCGGAACTCCGAAGTTAAGCGTGCTTGGGCGAGAGTAGTACTAGGATGGGTGACCCCCTGAGAAGTCCTCGTGTTGCACCCATTTTTTTACCCGTAAAAATATCATTAGGCAATTAATTCAACGAAATATAAATATTTTTAATTTCTCTCCAAAACACCCATGGATTTTGAGAATTTAAAATTTCTTGAAAAAACTGCCCACTAGAGTAGTTTTGGCATTTTATGTTCCGTTGTTGAAATTATGAGAGCTGTAAGATTGCGCGTTGAAATGGAACGTGTTCATGCGTCGGAATAATATTCGAGCAGACGCGTCGGTATTTGTTATCGATTTTCAATCCATGTGCACAGTACAAACAAAATAATTATGCGCATGGAATTAAACGGGTGCGATCATACCAGCACTAATGCACAGGATCCCATAAGAACTGCGAAGTTAAGCGTGCCTGGGCGAGAGTAGTACTAGAATGGGTGACCCCCTGGGAAGTCCTCGTGTTGCACCCATTTTTTTACTCGAAAAATATCATTAGCCTATTAATTCAACGAAATATAAATATTTTTAATTTCTCTCCAAAACACCTATGGATTTTGAGAATTTAAAATTTCTTCAAAAAACTGCCCACTAGAGTAGTTTTGGCATTTTATGTTCCGTTGTTGAGATTATGAGAGCTGTAAGATTGCGCGTTGAAATGGCACGTGTTCATGCGTCAGAATAATATCCGAGCAGACGCGTCGTTATTTGTTATCGATTTTCAATCCATGTGCGCAGTACAAACAAAATAATTATGCGCATGGACTTAAACGGGTGCGATCATACCAGCACTAATGCACCGGATCCCATCAGAACTCCGAAGTTAAGCGTGCTTGGGCGAGAGTAGTACTAGGATGGGTGACCCCCTGGGAAGTCCTCGTGTTGCACCCATTTTTTTACTCGAAAAATATCATTAGCCTATTAATTCAACGAAATATAAATATTTTTAATTTCTCTCCAAAACACCTATGGATTTTGAGAATTTAAAATTTCTTCAAAAAACTGCCCACTAGAGTAGTTTTGGCATTTTATGTTCCGTTTTTGAGATTATGAGAGCTGTAAGATTGCGCGTTGAAATGGCACGTGTTCATGCGTCGGAAATAATATCCGAGCAGACGCGTCGGTTTTTGTTATCGATTTTCAATCCATGTGAGC